>OX328124.1:65642184-65913915 GCA_946811695.1 Gonocerus acuteangulatus
ATCGAGTATTTTCCAGGCATAGAAATAAGTTTCTTTTTTAGAATAATTGTAAAGCATCCTGCGTAATTATAAAATACGGTATATTATATTATTTATTTATTTATTTGATGTGTTTCGCTTCATTGGCAATCAACGCGAAGAACAGCGTCCTCTGAAACATTCATTCTAGGAAATCAGCATAGCTAATACAATAATTGTATAAAAGTTTAACTGTAAAAGACTATGTGTTCTCCGTTAAATTGTACCTAGTATCTTTATTTTTTTATTTTTTTATTTATTTTTTTTTCCTACCCCCAAAGAAAATTCACAAAGCAAAACCGCTGGCTCGCGCCAGTTCATGCTCCATTCCACTTTCCACAAATAATGACCTCTGTGAACTTGGCACCCCACTTTCGAAAAAAAATATGACAATAGACTCAAAAAATTGCAAATCGTTTGTAGTTATTTGTAGTGAAAAAAATTTCGTTTGTAGTTGCCCCGTTTTTGAGAACCGGGGGGTCAAAAAATACCCCCTAAAACACGCACCCCTAAAACTAAAAAAGTCGCCATTTTGAGAATTCTTAAAGTGGCTGTAACTTTTTTTCTAGGCAACTACAAACGAAAATTCTTTCACTACAAACAACTACAAACGATTTTACGTCGAATAAAAGTGGTTTGGTTCCAATCGGTTGAAGTCGGGTGCGGGGTATTTTTTGACCCCCCGGTTCTCAAAAACGGGGCAACTACAAACGAAATTTTTTTCACTACAAATAACTACAAACGATTTGCAATTTTTTGAGTCTATTGTCATATTTTTTTTCGAAAGTGGGGTGCCAAGTTCACAGAGGTCGTTTGCTTTCTCTCTTCATAGGGGAGAAACCGGCTTATAACGTCCATCTCATGACGGTTATTGAGTAGTTTATTTCATTTAGACACCACAGATCACGAAAATAGCAGTGATTATTATTTATATATATATATATATATATATATATATATATATATATATATATATATATATCTGTTCGCACTGTATTAGGCTCAGAAATGGTTCGCTTTTAATGTTATGCGGCACAAAATTATTTTGTCTCCCATAAATGGCCAAGTTTGTTAACAACTCGAATCCACCTACTGCAAACCATTTGTTTGGTTGTTAAGAATCGTAGATCTTACAGCCTTGCCCTTAAAGGGTTATAGGTACAGGGTGTCAGTAAATTATGGTCATCCTTTGGCCAGATGATTCTCTTTTGCGAGATCGGAAAAAATAACTACCATATTGACCCCTGCAAAATTGACCTTGAAATGTTTTTTAAGGTTAAATTTTTTTATTGCATTATTACGAATCTACGAGTCATGAAAAAGAAAAAAGTCAGCCGCATCATAGGTCAAAAATGACTCTTTATTGTCAAAATGACCATTAACAAAGTATACTTGAGCAATTCCATTCTAGTTGACAAATGGTGGCCAATTTTGATATTTATTTATTTTTTTGTTGACATGTTCTACTAACATTGCCCTCGTTTTAATTGTTTTAAACAGTATCTTCTAGTGTAAAAAATTATAAGTATAATGAAAAACAAGCCTCTCCGCGGCATTCATTGGAGGAGCATATTTTACAATCGACAGGAATGCCTTCATAAGGTTATTCTCGAAGCTTATCAAGAGCTCTTTGCCATATGCTTTCAATCAATCGCTGAAATTACTCACTGGAGATATCACAGGTCATGTGTGATTTTCAAGAATCAGCCAATTTTCTTGTAGAAAGTAGACATGACTTTAGCTGTCATTTTATTGTAAAATACTGGAGGGAAACAAAAAAGGAAAATACTACTTTCGAGTAGTTTTCAATCGTTTGAAATAATTTACTGCAAATTTTGATGGTTCAGCTACATTTTTAAAAATGGCTTTCCCTAGGACTTCTCGTGGTCTAGTAGCTAACTCTAAGGGGGATTATCATCCGGGAAATGAGGGTTCAAGACCTCTTTGCAGGAGCTTGAGTGAGAGAATTCCATGGGTGTTTGGCAGAGAGGGCATCTTACAGAAAGCTCAGCGCTAATGGTCTAGACGTTGATACGCTGTACAGAAAATTCCTTTTGCACGTAGGACATAACCCACAAAAAAATGAGACAATCAATCCCCGATGAAGGGAATGTCAAGAACGTTTATCGAGATAAGAGACACTACAAAAATGAAAATGATAGAAGAATTAATATTAACGAAGGTGACAACCAGAGTTCATTGTTAAACACACATCCAATTCATCACCGCTGGGCAGGGGGCCTGATTTTATTTTGGTGTCTTGGGCTATAAAAAACTAAAGCGAGATACATTAGATTATGTTGTAAAAATAAGAGCTCGTTTTCAGTCTCTTGGCCCACTTCCTACTTGCATAAAGAGAAGGAAGACAACATTTTATTATCAAAATAGACTTGTTTTGTTCTATTTCTTAATCGTTCTTTTGTTTAAAACGCGTTATATTATAAGACACATTGCCGCGTAGACATAGAATAATTGCATTTATATTATTAGTATTTCTGAAAGCATAAAAAACTGTAGGTACTTTAACGTTTAACACTTGTATTGCACTGCCTTAATGGCCGATAAACGTTAATAATTTCAACTTCAATCGCAAAATATTTATTTATCTTGCTTTACTATCTTACAAAAGCATGACAACCAATCGCTTTATTAGACCACGCTAAAAAATTATTCTATCTAATTATTTTTTATGGCGTTGAAATGTTTTAATCTTAAAGTAAATTTCCGGATTAAGCTGTGCAATTTTCTTCCGTCGATGCGTAGTTAACCATTCTCAAGTAGTTGGGGTTGATGAGGTGACCAAGTACTTGGACCCCATTGGACATCCGCGTATAACGTAAATCTTTCTCCTGGTATAGTTTTAAAGTACTTGGAACCACCTGACATCCACTTAATAATTCAGTCAATAACTTTGTTTAATACAAGTTTTGCCCGGGACTTAGTTCACTTAGACCTCAAGACTATCTTTCCCTTAGCAAGATTCCGAGTACTAATTACTTCAAGATAATTACTTAAATTTTTAGGCTTTTTCATCTGTTTGCTTGGTGTTTTAATGTACGATAATGTACGATGTAGAAAGAAATAGTTCTTTCAAACAGAGAGGCTCAGAACGTCCTTTCGCTATTTGCAATTTTGTGGTTTAAGGATGGTTTCTACAAAAATCTTTTTAGTCGAAAATATAATTACAATTATTTATTGTTAATGTTTCAACGTAGGTTTATTTTTGTTTAGTTCGTTGAAGCTGTCAACTATAATAAGAAATAAGAATAGGGCTAAATAAAATAACAATTTAATGTTTCGCTGAGGCATTATTACAACGGCTAAGAGATATCTTATTGACTTTGAATTGAAACACAGGCACTTACCATCAATTTTCCAGCGTTAAAGAGTGAACTTTGAATTTTCTAAGAAGCTCAACTGAAGTAATCGATTTTTTGGGGGGATGACAAGAAATATAGCGTTTCGCTTTTCATGTTTTTATGATATCCAAGTTTACTTTAAAGTTCCGAGTAAAAAAAGTGCCTTAAATTTACGGAACACATAATAATATACAGTTTTTATTTTAATAATATTCTTCAGTGGTAATGGCCACAGTAGCAGATGCACTTCAAAAAAAATAAATAAAAAAATAATATTATTGGTTCATCTACTTTATATTTTATCGAGATGATAAATTTGAATATTCTACAGCCCTAAGGACATTTTCTAAAATAAAGAGTAGGTTCTTTATCATAATAAAAAAAAAAAATTTTCGTATTCATATTCTTTTAGCGCGGTTACTCCCTCCCCCATAGGGAGGAACCCCGCTTATAAGGTTGATACAATGAAACAATCCGGAAGTGCCGACTAGAAAATTTCGCGTTTCAGAACCCCTAGAGACCGAAAATAACGGTGGTTAAAATTTGTGTATATATATATATATATATATATATATATATATATATATATATATATATGTCTGTTCGCGGATTTCTGGCCTCCCTAATGGTCCGATTTTGATGAAATTTGGTACAAAAATCGGTCGCCCGATTTGAAAGGTCAAGTTCGTTAACCAGCAAAATCCGCCCACTGGAAGATGGCGTTTGGGGCAAAATCCGCGCAAAAAAAATCGTAACGCTTACGTTTTTGAGTTCATAAGCTTATAAGTACTCGTTTTATAGGCTTCTTTGGCTAGGAAAACGAATGAAACCATTTTCAAGGCGATAGCTTTAACCCTTTTTGAGAAAATTGGAAAAATAGTTTTTGAATACCGTTTTAGCGCGGTTCCTCCCTCCCCCATAGGGAGGAACCCCGCTTATAGGGTTGATACAATGAAACAATCCGGAAGTGCCGACTAGAAAATTTCGCGTTTCAGAACCCCTAGAGACCGAAAATAACGGTGGTTCAAATTTGTATATATATATATATATATGTATATATTTATATATATATATATATATATATATATATATATATATATATATATATATATTTGTCTGTTCGCTCTCTAGATAGAAGACGAATGGTCCGATTTTGATGAAATTTGGTACAAAAATCCTTCGTCCAATTTGAAAGGTCAAGTTCGTTAACCAGCAAAATCCGCCAACTGAAAGATGGCGTTTGGGGCGAAATTCGCGCAAAAAAATCGTAACGCTTACGTTTTTGAGTTCATAAGCTTCTAAGTACTCGTTTTATATGATTCCTGGGCTAGGAAAACGAATGAAACCATTTTCAAGGCGATAGCTTTAACCGTTTTCTAGAAAATTGGAAAAATATTTTTTGAATACCGTTTTTGGTTTGGGTACTTAGAATCATGGGATTCAGTTGAAACATTTTCTGCATGTTTTACTATCATTAAAACTAATATGTTGAAATTTTGGTTACGTTTGGAGTCAAGGAAGGGTTAGAATAAAATATTTTATTAACAGACATAAAAAGTTTTAGTAACTTTGTTTACTTTCCTTAATATCTCGAAAAAGGTTGAGAATCTTGGTAAACGGAAGAATACCATTAGAAAGCTTATTAAATGTTCTAAAAAAAAGGTTCTAATGAAAGTTTTGATTAGGCGATGTCAATCGGAGAAATATGAGCTTAAAACTTTAAAGTAATTGATTTCGCTTATTCGAACTGTTCTTTTTGTCTGTTTTTTATTCCTTGTTATTTTTTAATTGCTTATTGTTGGATAATGTATTTGAAAATAAAACAGGTTAAGAAAAATAAGATAAACAATTTAATGTTAGAGATATGGATTTCCAAGATATATAGCTTTTCAACTGCCTAGCATCCTTCCTAGGGAGGGTTCTTTGTCTTTGATTTTGGTACTTAGAATTATGGGATACAGTTGAAACATTTTCTGCATGTTGGAGTTTCATTAACACTAATATGTTGAAATTTTTGTTACGTTTAGAGTAAAGGAAGGGTTAGAATAAAATATTTTATTAACAGACAAAAAAAGTTTTGGTAACTTTGTATAATTTCGTTAGTATCTCGAAAACCGTTGACAATCTTGTGAAGAGGAAGATTACCATTCGGAAGCTTACTAAATGCTCTACAAAAAAGGTTCTGAAGAAAGTTTTAATTAGGCGATGTCAATCGGAGAAAAAAGTGCTTAAAGCTTTTAATTAATTGATTTCGTTTATTCCAATGGTTCTTTTTGTCTGTTTTATTTCTTGTTATTTTTTAATTGCTTATAGTTGGATAATGTATTTGACAATAAAACTGGTTAAGTAAAATAACAAAAACAATTTATTGTTAGAAATATAGATTTCCAAGATTCCAAGACCTTGTCACTAGCGGGTCTGTTTGTAGTGTAGCGGACCCTTCCAGGTAAGATTGTAAATCATGACCTTTCAAGACTTTACTACTCACAGGAATGGCGTTAGTGACCTTAAGGGTTGACACGCCATTATAATAATTAATTTTAAAAAAAAAGACTGGTGGAACCAAAATAATAACTGCTTCTATTTTAATCTTTCCAAATTAGACTAGGAATATGAACGGAACCGCGCTAAGATGATGCAGTCCTGCGAGATGGACTTTTTTTTTTTGGTTTGGGTACTTAGAATCATGGGATTCAGTTGAAACATTTTCTGCATGTTTTACTATTATTAAAACTAATATGTTGAAATTTTGGTTACGTTTGGAGTTAAGGAAGGGTTAGAATAAAATATTTTATTAACAGGCATAAAAAGTTTTGGTAACTTTGTTTACTTTCCTTAATATCTCGAAAAAGGATGAGAATCTTGGTAAACAAAAGAATACCATTAGAAAGCTTACTAAATGCTCTACAAAAAAGGTTCTGATGAAAGTTTTGATTGGGCGATGTCAATCGGAGAAATAAGTGCTTAAAACATTAAAGTAATTGATTTTGCTTATTCGAACTGTTCTTTTTGTCTGTTTTTATTCCTTGTTATTTTTTAATTGCTTATGGTTGGATAATGTATTTTTCAATAAAACAGATTAGGCAAAATAAGAAAAACAATTCATTGTTAGAAATATAGCTTGCCAAGAGAAAAAGATTCGATGACGTCTTTTGAATATTTTTAATTGCCTTTATGCTGTTGGTTTTTTATTTTATTTTTTAATTGATTTTATCTGTTGAATTATTACTATAGTAAAAGAACACAGGAATATGTGAAATTTTTTGATATTTTCCAATTCATTGAAACGTATGAAATGAAGTATCGGTAGAAGAGGTTTCTAGGGTCTGGCGGACCCGACCCCAGGTATAGCCATAAAACCCTTTGAACAAAGGCCGAGGAAAATATTATCTGTTTCTATTCTATGCTTTTCAAATGAGAATAGGGATATGAACAGGAACCGGGGTCTCCCGTGGTCTAATGGCTAGCGCCTTGGATTCATAAGCGGGAGATGGTGGGTTCGATTCCCAACCTCCGGCAGGAATTTTATCATCCCACGGCTCGCTGCTAAAATTCCTCGCTACACCCTGGATGTCGGCCCTAATGACCAAGATGTAGATGCGCCGTAGAAAAAAAAAAAAAAAAAAAAAAAAAAAAAAAAAAAAAAAGAAAGAAAAAAAGAAGAATAAACTGGAACCGCGCTAAGATGACGCAGTTCCTGCGAGTCGGACTTTTTAGAATTTAACAAGCATTAAATTTACCTTAAGCTCGATACAGCCATTTCAATCCATGAATCATCTTCCTCCCCCATTGACTTTATAAATTTCAAATAAATAAATATAATATATGAGTGGGGAGTGGTTCCAGTATAATAAAGTTATATTTATTTACTTGTCATTTGAGCGCCATGATTATAATGATTCGCACTTTAAAATACAAGGTACTTCTTTTTTACATGGAAATAGCATTCATACAAATATATCATCGCTTAATGCATTTAAAATTTACATTTAAATTGTTTTTAAATATTTTCTTATTTTTCGCTAAAAAAGTGCTACACAAAGTGCTTCTTCAAAGATTTTATTAAAATCGTTTCACTCTATGTTTACTGGCCTGAGTTCTTCAGGGCTCGTTTCCACCTGCACAATTTTGGAATTTAAGAATAAATGTAGTTAACAAAATTTGACTTTTTCTATATACGAAGAGATATGCATAATTTTTCTTGTGGATGAAGCTTTAACCTCCAATTTCAAGGTAATGTTACTTATACTTAATGGACTCACTTTCACAGTGCCGGAAATCATTTCAGGCATTTTTAAGGTAGGTATTCTTAATGCAGACTAAGAATTTGCTTTTAGATTTCCTCACATTCAATTTCCAAGTTAAACCAGAATATTGAAAGTAAAAAATGTGAACAGAAACGTCTATGCCAGCTAGAAAAGATCATTAAATCAAGAACAATTGACCTGTCCGAAATGAATTTACTAATGGAAAATTTAATGTGAAATATACAACTTTACACAAAATATAATTTTACACATTACGTTGGGTCTGATAAATAAATTTTTAAAACCCTTGGATGAAAACAGTTTTGTTTTTAAATATTTTCACACATTTTTTGTTTCAAATATTTCATATGCCAATTATTATTTGCAGTTTTAATGCGCAAAATTAAAAGAGGGAATATTTTTCGGTGTCTAGATACGTCAACAAATGCCAGATAAGGACTTTAAAAAGCTTTTGTCTAATAAATAAAAACTTGCTTGGGATTCCTTTCGAATGATCGTCCGTACTTAGGAAATCATAAAGATTAAAATAATGTAAAAAATATTGTTTTGGTTAAAAATCTGTCAATCAGTGGATGTAAATATGTCACTCAAGTTACATTTTCTCCATTCACACCTCGAGCTCTTTGTTAGTTTCAAGTATGTTTTAATTTAAATAATAATAAATCATTCATTCAAACAAATATTGATTAAAGATTCGTTTACATTATATATCACTCATGACAATTATTCTAATAAATTATATAGGTAGGAAGGGCCCCGGAAGAAGTAATAAATTAAGGCTACAAAACATACCAGCGAAGCTTAGTAATGTGATTGAAAAAGCAATTTATGTGCCACTTTATATTGACCTCGGGCTATTATTTTTACCTATTTTGCATATTTTATTTATTTCAGTATCACGCTGAAAAAACAAATGTCTATCTTTTTTTTCATCATTTTTACGTTTAATATAGTTTCTAGTAACATGTTTCTTTCACTCTCTGAAGAGACCCGCTCTAAAAACATAGAAATATACCTAAAATGTTCTCAGGACTGATGATGACGAGATTACAATAAAACACATAAATAGATAGGGCCAAAGCTGACAAAGTATAATTCCCCTGAATGATTTATGGCCAAATTAGAGCTCTCGATCATCCTGAGAATGGAGCTTTCAGCTTTCTCAACCTCTAAGAATTATGGGAATAATTTTTGGCTCTCCAAGAATTTATGAACTTGAAATGCCGGTAGACGTCAAAATATCATACAAAATTAATCATGAAGAGATGGAGATACTAAGCCGTTGCAGTGATACGAGGTCAATGGATGGCTCGGATTAGGCTAGGAGAAAATAACGTCAAGATCTTCAAGCAAAAATCTACATTTGACGTTTTGGCTGCACTTTGGTAGCCTTCTTCAGCTAAAAATTAAATATAGACAAATTAAAAGTGAGAATAATCAGAGGGTAAAAACCAATTTAAAAATCATGAAAATAAATTTTGAACCAATTATTTTTATGCACATTAGGTAGATAGGTAGTTATTATACAAAATGTGATTGTAAGTATGCAGAAAAACATAGGCCTGTTTACGGTAGGCCTATGTTTTTCTGCAATTTGTTTACCTTTGGACCTTTGCTAATAGTTATACTTACTGACAATCACATTTTGTATTATACTCATCAGTGCTAACTACTGTTTTGGAGCGGCATCGTTAAATGCAGCGCCTGGGCGTATATAGAAAATAATTTCAGGGGCTGAGACTATTTCCGGGGAATGGATTACTAAGAATTTAGAACTTGGAATAGATTTAACCAACAAAAGCGCTATTACACCAAAAAAAAAAAAATATTTTTATTTGACTAAACAGAAGGGGGGAAGTAGTTTTGGCAAGAATGCGAATTGGCCATTCCAAATTAACCCACAGTTATCTTCTGAAAGGACTATACCCTCCCACCTGTAAACATTGCAATATTATATTAACTGTTCAACACTTCATAACGGAATGTACTAGATGCACACCGGCGAGAAAAGTGAACAACATTGAAGGCAGCCTAGCTGAAGTCTCGCAGGAGGACGAAAGGTCTGTACAAAAAGTATTCAAATATATCAAAGATACAGGCCTCTACCAAGAAATATAACAACAAAGAACTGCCAATGACTCACACGGGTAGAGGTAGTATAAATAAATAAAAAAAAAATTTTTGAACTAAGTGATCTTATTTAATTTATTTTTGTAAATAAATACAATTTTCACTTTCTCTCTGGTTTCTTGAAAGACTTACGTTAGTGTGCTTATTGTCCACGAAACGAAGCACTTAAAATAAAATAATTTATTTTTAAGAGTTTTACCGATGAAATCAAAATTTCGGGGGGGGGGCGGCAGCCCCCTCGGCCCCCTCTTATTTACGCCCATGCAAGGAATTAATGCAATTCGCCTTAGTTGCGGAGCATTACCAATAATAATAATAATCCAAATTCAGATAATTTGAGAGATACTCATTTAACTAGTTCCGAATGAATGTTGCTGTCGATCCATATTGTAAAGGGCTGGAAGAGGTACAATGAAACTATTTTTAGCCATATTCGTATATATAAAGTAAGTCTGAAATGTCAGACAATTTACTAAGAAGAACCGAAGTTAGAGAGAACGATATAAAGTAAAATTAATGAATCATACTTTAGTTCGGAAGTTTTTTAATTTTGCTAACCTCAACGTAAATAGTCCTTAAGTATAAAATATTGAGTTGCTTAAAAAAACAAGAGACTTTTATTAAACTCTTCCCACGCAGTGACTTTGTGGAGTTGTTCATTCAAAAATAGGCAATATTTCATCAAACTTTAATGAAAGCAAGAAATATGATCAACCTATAGTTTAAATATAACACGGCTAAATTCAGGCGAATTCAATCACAATTACTATTTATATAAAAGGAAATAATGTTTTCGTTTTGCTATTGCCAAACAAATTTTATATTTCAATGTTATGGTGAATAAAAAAAAGAAATCACAAAGTTTTTCCAGATTAATTAATTTGTTAACCTCCTTTAAATACGTGTACAATTTTCATTTATCATCAAAATAAATCTTTAACAAAATTTGCCGTCTTCAAAAAATGAGCCACGACATTGTTATAAGTGTAGATATACAAATATATATATATATATATATATATATATATATATATATGTGTGTGTGTGTGTGTGTGTGTGTGTGTGTGTGTGTTTGTGTGTTTCTCTGTTCCTTCTGTCACATTCACATTGGTGTGCTTTTGATGAAATTAGGTACAAAAATCTTTTGTCTAATATGAAAGGTCAAGTTCGTTAACCAGAAGAATCCGTCCGCAAATAAACTTAGAAAAAAATATGAAATTTTGAACATTTTTAAAAATACGCTTTTTGAGATACATAAAATTTTGTTTTTGAGTTTGAGAATTTTTTTTTCCTCCTAACCTATATGGTGTTGCATATCATAAGAAGGTTCTTACAAAGAGCTTTAAAATAACGCCTCTCCCAGCTCTCTAGCGTAAATATAAGAGCCACAATAGCAATTCAAAAAATTTCAGGTACCGGCATTTTTTCACAATTTTTTTGATATTTTACATAGCTGTAATTTCCAAATCAGTTGATATTTTTCAATAATTGTTGGTATTTTTCTTAGTATATACAAAGGCTACATCCTCACCGAATTTCATTTAAATCTGAGATGGTAAAAAAAATCACTGTTGATTTGACACGGAATGACCCTGTAATGTTGCATTCAAGATTCAGTTGAAACTTAGTCAAAACGTTTGACATTCGTTTAATCTAAGTAATTTAAATGTTTACTTATATTGAGTTAAAATATGAATTAATTAAGCGTGGGATAAGATGTATGTAATGTTGCATTAGATGTTGTAATTTTAGGTATGTTTAATGGTTGGGAAATCATGGGAAGTGGAAGGTGACCATTCGAAAGCTAACACCATTTTCTATAAAAACGATTCTGAAGTCATATCCTATGTCACTTGGATAAATAAGTGCCTAATATTCGAAGTTGTCAGTTTTGTTCTTTTGGATGGGGTTTTGTCTCTGTTTACCGCGGTTTATTTTAGTAAAACGATGTAAGAAAATGAGAAACAGAGTTATAGTGCTCCAAGAGCAAACGTTGAAACAGAGGATGGTGTCATTTCCGCTTTGGTTACTGTCAGTTTCGTGTTGTGGAGCTTTAACTATTTAAGTCTTCTCTTTGAGATCTTATTTTATATTTTTCACAAAAGTTCGAAACCCAGCAATAAATGCTTCTATTCCTTTACTAGAGGCACTAGGGAACAGAACCGCACTTAGATGATGCAGTTCCTGCGAGTCGGCTTTTTTATTTATTTTTACAGTTGTAACTTTTCAGCGTTGTAAGGGGTGAAATTTAATGAAATGAGAAGTAATTTCCGGTGTCAGTTTCCTGTTGTCGCGTCTATAAACTCCTATTACTACTCTTTGCGATTTCATTTTATATTTTTCACCAAAGATCAAAACCTGTCAATTAACGTGTCTACTCCTTAACTCACTTGGGTTATAAACGGAAACGCAGTTTCTGTGAGTCGGAAATTTGGAGTTAATAATCATTCGTAATGAACAAATTGAATACAGAATAATTACAACCTGAGACTGGCCTTGGACACATTTAGAACAATACCGAATCGTGTACTAATGCAGAACTGACAAGAAGTGAACAATGTGAATTAGTCCCATCTTACTAACATAGAATGCCTAATCAACAAATATGACAGACCGATCACAAGACAATGTAAACACACTTTACTAACACTAAAGCATACACTAACAGAATGTAGATGCTTTAAAGATCTCACGAATCAGAACATCTACTTGGCGAGAGTAGACCATACTTATACGCCTTTCTACACCTGAAAATATTGAACAGGTCTTCTAAAATTAACGTTTTCCCCAAATAAAGTTTAAATATTGTACTTTTAACTACCGTAATTATTGAAAATCGCTAAATGATATACAGAGCTAATGAGATAAATCGATATTGCGAATACAAGGGAAACCAGTAGTATTGGTTTTTCCTTTAAAAGTAAATTATAAGATTATATTTCTTCCATTAAACAATTCCCCTGTAAACATTGGTACATAATCTTTTCTCTTTATTTTGACTTCGGACCCGTGTTAAATGTTAATATATCTAAGTAGATTAAACTATGTTAATCACCCCTCTAAAGCGGTGGAACACCCTTGGGCTTTGGTCATAAAATTTGCCAGATGAGGCTTGGGAATCAGAGAGAAGGTAACGATATTTCGCCCTTGGGACATTTTACACCGTTTATAAATTTTGGCTTCCACGCAAACAAGAAACCGTTTAATAAATTAAATTACGCGTGCATTAAGAAAAGCGCAATAATTCCATTAGACACATGACGATAATGATGGTTTATGCTAAAAATTGAAGCATCTTCTTCGAAAACGCCCGACCGTTTAATTTGTACAAGTGCAATAAGTTAGATAAATCATTCCAAATATAAATTGTTCATTTCCGTCGGATACTCTTGGCAGGATAGATATCGTGCCGAACTTATATATGCCGGATATGGAATCCCGGTTCGAATCGCTGTTGCACGGAGAAAAAAAAACAGGCTGCTCGCACCTTCCTTCAGGCTGCCGACAGCCTGAAAACTGTGACTCAGTGCCAGTATTTTGAAATAAGACATTTTAGTCTAAAATAGGATTCCACATATTTCAGCCTAAAATAGGATTCCACTAGTTAGAGTGCCCGCACTTTATAATAGAGTGCTGGAATGCTAATTCTGCATCCTACAATAGAGTCCTCACACCCAAAGGTAGCATCCAACAATAGAGTGCTAGCACTCTACTTACGAGAGCGTACTTCTAGACTTTAGATTGCTGGCACTCTGATACTGGCTTCTAGCAGCCTACCCATATAGGCTGCGAGCATCCTGATGTTTGCTCCCTGTATCCTACCCCTATAGGCTGCTAGCATCCTATATGGATGGGTTACATTGACCCCATCCATATAGGATGCTAGCAGCCTACAGACAGATGACTTTATTATGTGGATAAAAAAGAACAAAGGTAAATTCAGAGTAATAATAATGAGACTTTATTTGGGTGTAATTTACATTTACACTTCTTAACAAGTAGATATTTACAAGTAGGTATGAGGTATTCACTTTTTAACAAATATAGATATTTACAAGTATTAGGTATTAGGTACAATGTACTTATGAACAATATTGAACAAGTAGGTCTAAAAAAAAAAAAATTTTTTTCTGTTTTCATGACACTTATAGCCGTATTCACAAAGCCGAAGACTGTTGATTTCAGCATCTGTTCAAACAGAAACAAAAATAAATTTTTATTAATAATAAAAGAAAAGTTGTTGTTGTTGTGTTTTATATAATTAAAAAGAAAGATAAATAGGCATTTTTTCTAGTTTAAAATTTCGCAGTAAATTCAAAGCTGCCACGGAATTAATAATAAAAACAAGAGCCTGTATGCATTCTACATTTAAGTTCCTTTTCACTTAAGGAATCCTATATAAGACAGCAGGTATTGGAAGCCTAAAGCGGGATGCAAACTGTACCGCCAGAACAGAGTTCAGGCTCTTGTTTTTATTATTAAATTTAAAAACAGATGTTATATACAATAGAATGAAGAAAGTTGTGTTTGTTTTCAAGAATATATTTCCTTAATATAACATGGCGCTGCGGGTATAGAACCAACTGAAGATGGAGTTTAATAAGCCTGGTAAGCTGAGAACTGATGGACGTCTTTTGTATGCGTTCCTAGAATACGGCTAGAATATTAGTTCAAAATTGTATTAGTAGACTTTTATTTTGGTGTCCATTCTGTTTCTAGAGTCCCTTCATTTATGATCATATCCATAGACGAAAACCTTATTTTATATTTATTTTATAATTCCCTGGCAGCTATGAATTTACTGCGAAATTTTAAACTAGAAAAAATGCCTATTTATCTTTATTTTTAATTGTATAAAACACAACAACAACAACTTTTCTTTTGTTATTAATAAAAATGTATTTTTGTTTCTGTTTGAACAGATGCTGAAATCAACTGTCTTCGGCTTTATGAATACGGCTATAAGTGTCATGAAAACAAAAACAAAAAAATTTATTTCTAGACCTACTTGTTCAATATTGTTCATAAGTACATTGTACCTAATAATACTTGTAAATATCTACTTGTTAAGAAGTGTATATGTAAATTACACCCAAATAAAGTCTCATTATTATTACTCTGAATTTACCTTTGTTCTTTTTTATCCACATAATAATGGATGGGGTCAACGTAACCCATCCATATAGGATGCTAGCAGCCTATAGGGGTAGGATACTGGAAGCAAACATCAGGATGCTCGCAGCCTATATGGGTAGGCTGCTAGAAGCCAGTATCAGAGTGCCAGCAATCTAAAGTCTCGGGGTACGCACTTGAAAGTAGAGTGCTACCACTCAATTGTTGGATGCTAGCTTTGGGTGTGAAACTCTACTATAGGATGCAGAATTAGGATTTCAGCACTCTATTATAAATTGCCGGCACTCTAACTAGTGGAATCCTGTTTTAGGCTGAAATATTTGGAATCCTATTTTAGACTAAAATGTCCTATTTCAAAATACTGGCACTGAGTCACAGTTTTCAGACTGCCAGCAGGCTGTTTTTTTTTCTCCGTGTGGACTCGCTGAAATAATAGCTCCACGTAGGATACGTTTAGGAAGTTTGGAGCTCTGAAAGTGGATCTTTCTGATTTGAGGAATACATATATATCACTAAAGGTAATGAATTTGAATTTAAATTTTCTATAAATTTCAATTTCTGCTTATACATATATTCCCTGGAGTCTAACAGTTATCACATTTATGAATGCTGGAGAGCTGCTGTCCTTTCTCAGAGCTAATTTTATGCCTTAATGTTTAGAACAATCACTCCTCATTTGGCAAATTTAATAAAATTGGAATTTTCACTAACTATTCGTCTCCTTGAAATTGATTCCCAAAAATATTATTTTCATAAGAATCATTAGGAGGCCGTGTAAATAGTAACCAATTCATTTTAATATTTTTAGGGTGCAATCATCTTTTAACAGTAAGTTACAGGCTATTAAACTGGTCAAGACTAGTGTCTTCGTGATAACTATTATAATTAATTTATAAAACACACTAAGGTATCCTAGAATGATTTTTAGGGGATATAAGGAGAGAATCCTATACTTATATTAATTTCAGTTCAGCAATGTCATTGAGGGTACTTTCATGAAAGAATGCTAGAAAAATGTCTTCAAATCTTCATAAATTATTTGATACCGAAGAAGCGCCTGATCAAATTTATAAATACGGTGTGTCTAACAGGAAAGCGGCCAAAATTCCTATCTCGAACGATTTAATGAGTCCGTTGTCGTTTCTTGGAAAGGGGTATTTTACTCAGGACATAAATTATTTATATGCCCCTAAAAATCGAAGTTTTAGTTATATTGTAACGAGCTTGCTAATTTAAAGAGAAAAATGCATAGTATAAATAGGCAGATTCTTCAAATATAAAATAACAACATAATATAACACTGTTTATATTTATTTTGATTTTATGTAGGTAATTTCAAGGGCATTCTTCTGGAGTAGGGCTTAAATTAATCACCTTGACGGACTTTTATTGTTCAAAACATAAAAAATATCCTTACGGATGTAATAGAATAATTGAGAAAATCTAAACTTATTACCATAATTTTTGTCTCAATTTTTTAAATTAGATAAGTGTAATGAATTTATAGTTTGATTGTCTATGCTGAATAAATATAGGTACCTTATAAATATTTGTTTATCCTGAATAAATGTTGATAAGAATCCCAGTGCTTATTAATCTTGTGAACTACTATTCGACTATCATAATTTTTCTGCTTTGCGGTGAAGATGGGAAACAACTAACGGACATCAGGCCTTTTCGTAATTTTACTACAAGCGTATTTTAGGAGGCCAGAAAAAATGGGAGATAATATCCACTCTAGCAGAACAGTTATATAACTAGAGAGAAGTTATACTTTAGTGATCATTACGAAGACACGCTACACCACATTCTCCCCAAATTACTGCATTTTATACAGCTGGGAAAACCAAATAGTCCTACTATTCACTTGATAGAATGATAGCAACATCCCTGTGTTTTACATACTGATGCACGGCTGTGGTTTACACGCCGTCTGAAGCGTGTGGAACTACAGGTAGGTCTCCTGTAATAGTCCAGTATAATAATAATTGGGCAATAATGTGTATACCATGCCACTGTAGAATACTATGTTTCATAGCATTGTTTCAATAGTGAATTTCTAGTTGATTAAATATTTAACTGTTCAGAAATCGACCAACAGCAGCAACTCTAGTAAGATTGACAAAAAATGTCCATCTCACAGTAGCTTCGTGATCTTGGCGCGTATCCATGCCATGCTTATTTCTATGCCGTAAGAAAAGCTTTGAATAGAAATGATAACATTTTGTTTCCTAAACTGCTTTTTTTTCTTTTGCTCAAGCATCGATAACCTTATTTTCGGCTTTAAATATATAAATGCTTCTTCACTTTGGCTAGTATCATCGGAACTTTCTTTCACAAGAAAACCGCATTTTTACTTGCTTATATTGACAAGAACATTTAACTGCTTAAATTTGGAATCCGAAGCCTTGATTATTCCCATGATATTAAGGACATGGGGAGGGGGGCTTTCTCAGGCTTAGATCGTTCCTTCGAAATTTGCATACCGTAGGAAACTTCTGAACTAAATATAATAAACAAATTCGGCGCCAATGACCTAGAAGTAGATGCGCCGTAAAAAAAAAAAAAAAAAAAAAAAAAAAAAAAAAAAAAAAAAAATCCTTCCAACTTTCTCTCACCATGATTTTTCAAACGTTTTTGCCTTATTTAACAAAATACATGAAAAGTTCGGAATTGTTCAAGAAACTTAATACTATTTTTTCACACTTCGTCTTTCCCAAAGCCTATATATATATATATATATATATATATATATATATATATATATATATATATATATATATTTATATATATATATATATATATATAAGGTAAGAAGGATAGTAAGATACGGATGTAGGGGACCCTGGACAAGAAGCGCGGCGGTCTCATAGTCTAGTTCTTGGACTCCAGGAGTTCTGCAAAGTGGTGGGTCGCACTTCCTCCCTTCCAGGGGTTGTTATAGTTAGATCCTGTCGTTTTATCCTAGAATTCCCTTTTACCATCCCTCCGATCTTCATTTCTTATTCAGTTATGCCAGTCAGGGCCTACATCTGTTGTATTGTTTGTGCCTTAAATTTCTGGTGAACAGTGGAGTTGTTGATATAGGATGTCGAAGCCTAGAAGTTGTAAAACTTTAACGTTATCAGAGAAAATAGCTGCGATTAAAGAAGTTGAAAAAGGAATAAAGATAAAATCTAAAAATGCCAAGGAATTCCTCCTAACACTTTATCAACTCACCTGAAAAATAAATAAAAAGGTTCTTGCCCATGAAAATGCCTTTTTTCCAAAACAATAGACTTTTATTTTTCCTTTTTTGATAAATTATTTATTACTTATGTACGTAATCATCAATTTATGAAAGGTTTGTTATTGTCTAAATAAAATGTATGTATTTTTTTTTAATTAAAGAATGTGAAAATATTAAATTTGATTTTTTACACCTTTATTTTCAAAAACTTTTGTAATTCGAATTTTGGATAATTCGAACTTTTTTATCGGTCCCTTGGGGTTTGAATTATCCAAGTTCTACTGTATATATATCCATGTCGCAATATAAATAAAAAAAAGGGGCCGGATGTCTACAATTGCAAAACCATTCACGTTGAGATTTTTCGCACGTATTTCCTTAAAAATGAAGCGTTATTCAAAAAGCATTTATGTATATATATATGTGTGTGTGTGTATATATATATATATATATATATATATATATATATATATATATATATTCTTATATCTCAGACCATTCTTAATGTCTCAGTTGACGCCAGAGGAATCACTAAAAAGGGGAAACCCCAAACAGTTGGAGTATTGTAGTAAGCACCCGTTAAACCAGATGCCTAAAGAAATGTATTTGTAACAGCCGTTATGTGACCTTCAAACATATTAAGGGGCAGACTCTCCTGGATATAAATAAATTTTCCCCGGTGTTTGGGGTTTCCCTGTGTTAGTAATACCTTTGACGTCAACTGAGACAATATTACTGTTCGCATGCAAAACTTGATATTGGTACTGCCTGGTCACTAGCAAGGGGAGTGCAAGACTTGTCCCACACTGATTCAAACGAAAATTTTTGTAAGTGTAGTACTTAAGTAGGAAAAGGTTCAGTTAAAGCGAGAAAACGTCTCAAGCGTTTGCCGGAAAAAAAAATGTTGAAAATTTACTAGTTCATAAAACGTTCCTATGAATCTACAAACAAGCACCCCGGTAGCTCGGTTGGTAGCGTTGTACACTCATAAACGATCGGTGGATCAAATCTCGTCTTATATTAATATATATATATATTTTTTTTTTAAACATCTTTATTTTAGTCTTAAGAATATTTTATATCATTAATAAATATATATTAGAGTTTTTTCAATTATTGAAATTTAATTTTTAATATTTTGTTCCATACATTAAAAAAAAATTCGAATGGTACAAATCATTCATATGTCCAAGAGTTGATAGTCGTGAAAGACGAATGCGAACCTTACACAAAATTATAATTATCTAAAATTATTATTATTAAATTTTAACGTCCATTTATTATTAACTACAGGGTGGTAACCTATAGATAACCCGTCCTAAAATTTGTAGTTAATAATAAATGGAGGTTAAAATTTAAATAAATAAATATTATTAACTACGATATCTACAGTTAATTCACGGAGAATTAAAAACATATACGCAATACAAATCCTTCGAGTTCATTAGAAGTTGAAAGAATCAAGACAAAACCTAATTTTCAAAGACCATATTAAGAGGTTCTGTTAAAGCGAGGGATCGCGCTTCTGAAGCATTCATCTGAAAACAGTACAAGGGATATTTATAACTTTTACTTTGTAATCAAGCGGAATGTATTCTACTTGTTTCGTTTCCTTTTCCTCCGGCCCATAATCATCAGAACCTTCACAATCAGACAAATCTAAAAAAAAAAAAAATCTGATTCCCGGAAAAAAATATTTTCGTCAGCTTCATGTATACGACAAGCTATTAATTCTTCAGCAGTTATTATTTTTTCCGCAATCATCTGCACAGAGTTGTGAAACATTTCTTTATTTGTCTTTATCATATAGATAAACTCACACCTATCAACCCTTGGAAATATGGACCATTTTTGCATTCTAATTTTCTTTAATATATAAATGTTAAAAAATAAATGTCAACCGCTAAAAAAACTTTAATAATTATCGATTAATATTGTAAAATATTCTTAAGAACAAAAATAAAAATTATACAAAAAAAAAATAAATAAAAGAAAATATTAATGTAACACAAGATTCGTTTTGTCGATCTTTGGTTTCTGGGAGTACAACGGTACTTTCCGAGCTACAGGGCGATTTTTTGTTCGTTCTTACCTATATATAAATAAAAAATGTTCGAATGTTAAAACGGTTCGGAAAGTACCGTTGTACTCCCAGAAGCCAAAGATCGACAAATCGAATCTTGTGTTACATTAATATTTTCTTTTATTTAATTTTTTTTTGTATAATTTTTATATATATATATATATATATATATATTTTATATATATATATATATATATATATATATTTTATATATATATATATATATATATATATATATATATATATATATATATATATATAGAGGTATTACTCCTTCCTCCGTAGAAGGTATATGAGACGAGAGGACTTCTTAGCCAGAAGTGCCTCTGATGAGGTGCGAATGAAATAAAGCACAAAACGTGTAGGGCATGCAAAATAAAGTGGTGTGATACAAGGAATTGCTACCTTTTCCGACCCTAAGCCTCAAAGAACAAAAAGTATTAAAATATATATACATATATATATATATATATATATATATATATATATATATATATACATATATATATATATATATATGTGTATATATATATATATGTATACATATATATATATATATATACATACATATATATATATATATATATATATATATATATATATATATACGTAGTAAGGTCCATAAGTTTCCGGCCTGTCCTGCTTCCCCTCCTTCAAACGTGCCGGGACCTGCACGCCTATGAAGGTCCATGCCTGCTCACTCCATACCCATCGCCCGCACTTCCTCAGTCTTGTCAGTCAGTGTCCAGCCTTGAAGGAAACTCCCCATTTTTACAATGTTCAAACTCGAGTACCGTGCGGAAATTAAATTCTTTTGTAAAGAGGGTCTTACTCCTGCGCAAATTAAAGAGCGCTTGGATTGTGTATACGGGCAGTCCTCCCCCTCGTATTCCACAGTGAAAGAATGGGCAAAATTATTTAAGTTAGGGAGAGAAAGTCTAGAAGATGACCCACTTCCCGGTCGCCCATTGGAAGCTGTCACTTCTGAAACAAACCAACTTGTGGAATCTGAATTGCTGTCTGACCGGCGACTAAAAACCAAGGAAATAGCAGCGAGGTTAGGGCTTTCAAAAACAAATGTTTTGAGGATCATCAAAGAACATTTGCATATGAATAAGGTTAGTGCAAGATGGGTTCCAAAAATTCTTTCAGCTGCTCAAAAACAGGAACGAGTTCACTGCTGTAATGAATTTTTACGCGAGTATAATGCCGACCCAAGGAATTTTTTGGACTCAATTGTAACTGGGGATGAGACAATGGTTCTATATTATGACCCACTCAGCAAAAGAGAATCCATGGAATGGAGAAGACCAGGAGAAGCGCCTCTTTTAAAGGCAAAAGTCACGCAGTCAACAAAAAAGGTAATGGCCTAAATCATTTATATCTTCGGGCATTTTATAAATATAAAATAGCTAACGAAGGTTTATGAACTCAAAAATTCTAATTAAGAAAAATAATGTTTTATTTCTGATTGACAATTAGCTATGCAAAATTGAGGAGATGAATGAATGAATGCAGTCACTAACTTAGACAATAGTTTATTAAGAACGTAAGGAGAGATTATTTTTTATATATACATATATATATATATATATATATATATATATATATATATATATATATATATATATATATAATAAAGGCTCAATTAATTAACATTAATATTGAAACTTAAAATCTCAATTATAAATATAATCAGTTCTTTACACTGAGCTAGAAGGATGATTAAATAATAGAATCCTATCTTCTATTTATAATACATAGAATATTTGATTTTATAGAGTACTTTAGATGAATAGAAAAAAAAAGTATTATAATATATTATTATGTAAACGGAATAAGTGCTGTATCTCCTTGTGAAGAAACATGTAGTTAAAGACTATCCCAACGTGAATGGCGAAAAAAATCACCTTCCTTACAAAGATTGAACAGCAATCACACGAAAAATGGAAAGGAAGACAGAAAAAAAAAAGGAAGACTACATAACTAAAACAAATACATTCATCACTAACACACACTGCATTAAACTAAAAACAGACCCAACAGACACTTACCAGAGACAGATAAGAGACACTCTTAAACGAAACCCACACATCATTGACGGACTACAATACAAATACATCAACATGAACCCGCGACCACCAACAATGAGAGCACAACCAAAAATACACAAACCTGACATACCCATCAGACCCGTCATTAACTATAGACCAGCACCCGCATACAAACTAGCAAAACACATCACAAACGTACTCAAAGAAACTATTAACCTAACAAACACATACACTATTCGCAATACACAAGACCTAATCACAAGACTAAAGGACACTCACATATCACCCACCATGGTACTAGTTTCATTCGATATAAAGGACTTATACCCTTCCATACCTGTGAACGAGACATTACACATAATACGCAACAAACTTACAGAACTATATGACGTAGATTACATTGACCAACTAACTGACGTACTAAAAACAGTACTTTCACAGAACTACTTCCAATTCAACGAACAGATCTACAAACCACAGGACGGACTAGGCATGGGCAACCCGACATCTTCAATACTAACGGAAGTATTCTTACAACACTACGAGGACTTAACCATTCCAACACTCATGGACAAACACAAGATAAAATTCTACGGTAGATACGTCGACGACACATTTCTCATCATAGAAAACGACACCACAGACGAACTCCTTACAGACCTTAACAAAATACACCCAAACATTATCTACACGATGGACAAAGAGCAGGACAAAACTATAAACTTTCTCGATCTAACAATAACAAGAACAGAAAACTCACTTACATACGGCATCTACAGAAAACCTACTACGACCGACACAACAATCCATTCCTCTTCCGTACACCCCACACAACACAAACTCTCAGCCTTTAGACACATGATCCACCGCCTCCAGACTACACCCATGACCCAACAGAACTACAACAAGGAACTATCAACCATATACGACATAGCACATAACAACGGTTACGGGCGAACAACCATCGACAAACTGATAACACAAAACAGCACTAAAAAACTCACACAGACGGACGAAGTCACGACAAGACGCTGCACTTTCACATATACAGGACCGTTAACATACCGACTAACTAACTTGTTTCACAAAGAAGGACTTAAGACATCACTAAAAACAGATAACAATTTACGGACTAACCTCACAAACGATATCGACAGACCTAACAAATACGACCTAAACGGAGTGTACAAACTAACATGCACTTGTGACCATACATACATCGGACAAACAGGACGAAAACTAAAGACACGATATACAGAACACATACGATCTTTTAAACAGAACAAACGTGACTCTAACTACGCCAACCATTTACACGAACACGCACACGACCCTAGCAACATACAAAACAGCATGACACTCATACACAGACAACAAAAAGGACGTAGACTTGACATACTAGAAAACATGGAGATATACAAACAACGATACTTTAATGGAAACATTATAAACGAACAACTTAACACTAGCTCTGACACAATATTCAGACCACTCAAACTACTTAAACGAACAAACAAACGAAAAAGGACAGACACAGCATCACTTCCAATAACTAAACGACAACGTACTTAACATAATAACAGAAAAAACTAAGAAAGATAAACATAAAATCACATTTTTCCATGATCAACATACAACGGACCACCTGCACAGAATACAGACAAACAAACTACCTGGGAAACCCTTAGACGGCAATGACCCACGGAGCCAACAAACACTTTACCTGAACGAACACCTGCACAGAGTACAGACAAACAAACTACCTGGACGACCCTTAACAGAAGTAAACAACGTACTCCACCCTGTATAAATACTCTGACACTACAAACACAGTTCAGTACTAACTTAACAGTGGCTTGATAATGACGTATTTACGTCGAAAGCGCTCGCCCACAGTACTCGCACAGATGCCAGTGACGACGGTCTCCACCGACAGGTATGACAACAGTATATTTACTGGCGGACCTAACCCCTTAGATTATTTACCTAACACAGCCAGTCAGGCTAAGGTACTACTAACACGCATGATTAACAAGACACTAAAAATACACAACACAATAGCCAACATTAAATTTAACAAACAATGCCTTACTGACAAACTGACACCGACATATGCGACAATAGATATAAAAACTAACACATACGCAGCAAGACAGACTAAAAAGACGGCAGAGAGACAGTGGATAAAAAACGAAATACGATCCCTTTACATAAAGAAAAACAAACTAAATGACGAACTGTACAGATTACACCTAGAAACAGCCAACTTACTTACTCAACTAAACATGTACCACATCTTTCCACCATACCTAACATACTTAAAAGACAGAATACACCAACAGATGACCAACAAATACAACAAAGCCGAACGAAAACTTACTAAACTCAACAACAGACAAATTAAGACGAACACCACATTCCACAAACGCATCGCCAACCTCACTAACATCAACTTTACCGACGCCGAGGAACAACTACTAGAAAAAGGACTAAAACACAACTTACCACAGACGAACGTACGGAAAACAATAGAAACACACATACTTGACGCAGAAACGGCCATTACATACATTCCCACTGAGAGACAAGAACAAGTACGACAAAAGGTAGCAGACATATTAGAACACGCGATAAAACAACGGACAAACCATAAACACTCACACAATGAACACAAAACTATAAAAAGCATTAAAACAAAACTAAAAGATAATGAACTAATCCTTACTAAAGCAGACAAAGGAAATGTAACAGTCATAATGACAAAGGAAGACTACATAACTAAAACAAATACATTCATCACTAACACACACTGCATTAAACTAAAAACAGACCCAACAGACACTTACCAGAGACAGATAAGAGACACTCTTAAACGAAACCCACACATCATTGACGGACTACAATACAAATACATCAACATGAACCCGCGACCACCAACAATGAGAGCACAACCAAAAATACACAAACCTGACATACCCATCAGACCCGTCATTAACTATAGACCAGCACCCGCATACAAACTAGCAAAACACATCACAAACGTACTCAAAGAAACTATTAACCTAACAAACACATACACTATTCGCAATACACAAGACCTAATCACAAGACTAAAGGACACTCACATATCACCCACCATGGTACTAGTTTCATTCGATATAAAGGACTTATACCCTTCCATACCTGTGAACGAGACATTACACATAATACGCAACAAACTTACAGAACTATATGACGTAGATTACATTGACCAACTAACTGACGTACTAAAAACAGTACTTTCACAGAACTACTTCCAATTCAACGAACAGATCTACAAACCACAGGACGGACTAGGCATGGGCAACCCGACATCTTCAATACTAACGGAAGTATTCTTACAACACTACGAGGACTTAACCATTCCAACACTCATGGACAAACACAAGATAAAATTCTACGGTAGATACGTCGACGACACATTTCTCATCATAGAAAACGACACCACAGACGAACTCCTTACAGACCTTAACAAAATACACCCAAACATTATCTACACGATGGACAAAGAGCAGGACAAAACTATAAACTTTCTCGATCTAACAATAACAAGAACAGAAAACTCACTTACATACGGCATCTACAGAAAACCTACTACGACCGACACAACAATCCATTCCTCTTCCGTACACCCCACACAACACAAACTCTCAGCCTTTAGACACATGATCCACCGCCTCCAGACTACACCCATGACCCAACAGAACTACAACAAGGAACTATCAACCATATACGACATAGCACATAACAACGGTTACGGGCGAACAACCATCGACAAACTGATAACACAAAACAGCACTAAAAAACTCACACAGACGGACGAAGTCACGACAAGACGCTGCACTTTCACATATACAGGACCGTTAACATACCGACTAACTAACTTGTTTCACAAAGAAGGACTTAAGACATCACTAAAAACAGATAACAATTTACGGACTAACCTCACAAACGATATCGACAGACCTAACAAATACGACCTAAACGGAGTGTACAAACTAACATGCACTTGTGACCATACATACATCGGACAAACAGGACGAAAACTAAAGACACGATATACAGAACACATACGATCTTTTAAACAGAACAAACGTGACTCTAACTACGCCAACCATTTACACGAACACGCACACGACCCTAGCAACATACAAAACAGCATGACACTCATACACAGACAACAAAAAGGACGTAGACTTGACATACTAGAAAACATGGAGATATACAAACAACGATACTTTAATGGAAACATTATAAACGAACAACTTAACACTAGCTCTGACACAATATTCAGACCACTCAAACTACTTAAACGAACAAACAAACGAAAAAGGACAGACACAGCATCACTTCCAATAACTAAACGACAACGTACTTAACATAATAACAGAAAAAACTAAGAAAGATAAACATAAAATCACATTTTTCCATGATCAACATACAACGGACCACCTGCACAGAATACAGACAAACAAACTACCTGGGAAACCCTTAGACGGCAATGACCCACGGAGCCAACAAACACTTTACCTGAACGAACACCTGCACAGAGTACAGACAAACAAACTACCTGGACGACCCTTAACAGAAGTAAACAACGTACTCCACCCTGTATAAATACTCTGACACTACAAACACAGTTCAGTACTAACTTAACAGTGGCTTGATAATGACGTATTTACGTCGAAAGCGCTCGCCCACAGTACTCGCACAGATGCCAGTGACGACGGTCTCCACCGACAGGTATGACAACAGTATATTTACTGGCGGACCTAACCCCTTAGATTATTTACCTAACACAGCCAGTCAGGCTAAGGTACTACTAACACGCATGATTAACAAGACACTAAAAATACACAACACAATAGCCAACATTAAATTTAACAAACAATGCCTTACTGACAAACTGACACCGACATATGCGACAATAGATATAAAAACTAACACATACGCAGCAAGACAGACTAAAAAGACGGCAGAGAGACAGTGGATAAAAAACGAAATACGATCCCTTTACATAAAGAAAAACAAACTAAATGACGAACTGTACAGATTACACCTAGAAACAGCCAACTTACTTACTCAACTAAACATGTACCACATCTTTCCACCATACCTAACATACTTAAAAGACAGAATACACCAACAGATGACCAACAAATACAACAAAGCCGAACGAAAACTTACTAAACTCAACAACAGACAAATTAAGACGAACACCACATTCCACAAACGCATCGCCAACCTCACTAACATCAACTTTACCGACGCCGAGGAACAACTACTAGAAAAAGGACTAAAACACAACTTACCACAGACGAACGTACGGAAAACAATAGAAACACACATACTTGACGCAGAAACGGCCATTACATACATTCCCACTGAGAGACAAGAACAAGTACGACAAAAGGTAGCAGACATATTAGAACACGCGATAAAACAACGGACAAACCATAAACACTCACACAATGAACACAAAACTATAAAAAGCATTAAAACAAAACTAAAAGATAATGAACTAATCCTTACTAAAGCAGACAAAGGAAATGTAACAGTCATAATGACAAAGGAAGACTACATAACTAAAACAAATACATTCATCACTAACACACACTGCATTAAACTAAAAACAGACCCAACAGACACTTACCAGAGACAGATAAGAGACACTCTTAAACGAAACCCACACATCATTGACGGACTACAATACAAATACATCAACATGAACCCGCGACCACCAACAATGAGAGCACAACCAAAAATACACAAACCTGACATACCCATCAGACCCGTCATTAACTATAGACCAGCACCCGCATACAAACTAGCAAAACACATCACAAACGTACTCAAAGAAACTATTAACCTAACAAACACATACACTATTCGCAATACACAAGACCTAATCACAAGACTAAAGGACACTCACATATCACCCACCATGGTACTAGTTTCATTCGATATAAAGGACTTATACCCTTCCATACCTGTGAACGAGACATTACACATAATACGCAACAAACTTACAGAACTATATGACGTAGATTACATTGACCAACTAACTGACGTACTAAAAACAGTACTTTCACAGAACTACTTCCAATTCAACGAACAGATCTACAAACCACAGGACGGACTAGGCATGGGCAACCCGACATCTTCAATACTAACGGAAGTATTCTTACAACACTACGAGGACTTAACCATTCCAACACTCATGGACAAACACAAGATAAAATTCTACGGTAGATACGTCGACGACACATTTCTCATCATAGAAAACGACACCACAGACGAACTCCTTACAGACCTTAACAAAATACACCCAAACATTATCTACACGATGGACAAAGAGCAGGACAAAACTATAAACTTTCTCGATCTAACAATAACAAGAACAGAAAACTCACTTACATACGGCATCTACAGAAAACCTACTACGACCGACACAACAATCCATTCCTCTTCCGTACACCCCACACAACACAAACTCTCAGCCTTTAGACACATGATCCACCGCCTCCAGACTACACCCATGACCCAACAGAACTACAACAAGGAACTATCAACCATATACGACATAGCACATAACAACGGTTACGGGCGAACAACCATCGACAAACTGATAACACAAAACAGCACTAAAAAACTCACACAGACGGACGAAGTCACGACAAGACGCTGCACTTTCACATATACAGGACCGTTAACATACCGACTAACTAACTTGTTTCACAAAGAAGGACTTAAGACATCACTAAAAACAGATAACAATTTACGGACTAACCTCACAAACGATATCGACAGACCTAACAAATACGACCTAAACGGAGTGTACAAACTAACATGCACTTGTGACCATACATACATCGGACAAACAGGACGAAAACTAAAGACACGATATACAGAACACATACGATCTTTTAAACAGAACAAACGTGACTCTAACTACGCCAACCATTTACACGAACACGCACACGACCCTAGCAACATACAAAACAGCATGACACTCATACACAGACAACAAAAAGGACGTAGACTTGACATACTAGAAAACATGGAGATATACAAACAACGATACTTTAATGGAAACATTATAAACGAACAACTTAACACTAGCTCTGACACAATATTCAGACCACTCAAACTACTTAAACGAACAAACAAACGAAAAAGGACAGACACAGCATCACTTCCAATAACTAAACGACAACGTACTTAACATAATAACAGAAAAAACTAAGAAAGATAAACATAAAATCACATTTTTCCATGATCAACATACAACGGACCACCTGCACAGAATACAGACAAACAAACTACCTGGGAAACCCTTAGACGGCAATGACCCACGGAGCCAACAAACACTTTACCTGAACGAACACCTGCACAGAGTACAGACAAACAAACTACCTGGACGACCCTTAACAGAAGTAAACAACGTACTCCACCCTGTATAAATACTCTGACACTACAAACACAGTTCAGTACTAACTTAACAGTGGCTTGATAATGACGTATTTACGTCGAAAGCGCTCGCCCACAGTACTCGCACAGATGCCAGTGACGACGGTCTCCACCGACAGGTATGACAACTATATATATATATATATACATATATATATATATATATATGTGTATATATATATATATGTATACATATATATATATATATATACATACATATATATATATATATATATATATATATATATATATATATATACGTAGTAAGGTCCATAAGTTTCCGGCCTGTCCTGCTTCCCCTCCTTCAAACGTGCCGGGACCTGCACGCCTATGAAGGTCCATGCCTGCTCACTCCATACCCATCGCCCGCACTTCCTCAGTCTTGTCAGTCAGTGTCCAGCCTTGAAGGAAACTCCCCATTTTTACAATGTTCAAACTCGAGTACCGTGCGGAAATTAAATTCTTTTGTAAAGAGGGTCTTACTCCTGCGCAAATTAAAGAGCGCTTGGATTGTGTATACGGGCAGTCCTCCCCCTCGTATTCCACAGTGAAAGAATGGGCAAAATTATTTAAGTTAGGGAGAGAAAGTCTAGAAGATGACCCACTTCCCGGTCGCCCATTGGAAGCTGTCACTTCTGAAACAAACCAACTTGTGGAATCTGAATTGCTGTCTGACCGGCGACTAAAAACCAAGGAAATAGCAGCGAGGTTAGGGCTTTCAAAAACAAATGTTTTGAGGATCATCAAAGAACATTTGCATATGAATAAGGTTAGTGCAAGATGGGTTCCAAAAATTCTTTCAGCTGCTCAAAAACAGGAACGAGTTCACTGCTGTAATGAATTTTTACGCGAGTATAATGCCGACCCAAGGAATTTTTTGGACTCAATTGTAACTGGGGATGAGACAATGGTTCTATATTATGACCCACTCAGCAAAAGAGAATCCATGGAATGGAGAAGACCAGGAGAAGCGCCTCTTTTAAAGGCAAAAGTCACGCAGTCAACAAAAAAGGTAATGGCCTAAATCATTTATATCTTCGGGCATTTTATAAATATAAAATAGCTAACGAAGGTTTATGAACTCAAAAATTCTAATTAAGAAAAATAATGTTTTATTTCTGATTGACAATTAGCTATGCAAAATTGAGGAGATGAATGAATGAATGCAGTCACTAACTTAGACAATAGTTTATTAAGAACGTAAGGAGAGATTATTTTTTATATATACATATATATATATATATATATATATATATATATATATATATATATATATATATATATAATAAAGGCTCAATTAATTAACATTAATATTGAAACTTAAAATCTCAATTATAAATATAATCAGTTCTTTACACTGAGCTAGAAGGATGATTAAATAATAGAATCCTATCTTCTATTTATAATACATAGAATATTTGATTTTATAGAGTACTTTAGATGAATAGAAAAAAAAAGTATTATAATATATTATTATGTAAACGGAATAAGTGCTGTATCTCCTTGTGAAGAAACATGTAGTTAAAGACTATCCCAACGTGAATGGCGAAAAAAATCACCTTCCTTACAAAGATTGAACAGCAATCACACGAAAAATGGAAAGGAAGACAGAAAAAAAAACCGCCTAAGTCATCTAGAAAAGTGTTCATGATATATTTGTAAAAAAATTTCTGCTCGCCCATAAACACATGAAAGATACGTGGAGAGGGGCTGTAATAGGGGCTCTTTATTAAGCACATTCTGCATTTAAGCACTAGTTAAGGATAGGGTGTTATCAGAGAAGGGGCGTCTTATCTTAAAAGGAGGACTTATCTCTTTCTCTATAATACTTACGATGCAATTATTTTATACTCCTTCTAGCCCAGTGCAGTGGACTAATTATGTTTAAAATTTAGCTTGCAGTGATTTGCAATGTTAATTTTGAAGTAATTAACTCCTTCTTTCTAATTCAGAGGTAAGTTTACAACAACAAAAAATTAAAGATTTAAAAATTAGACTTTCCTGTGATAAATTAAACCTCTTACATATTTTTCTTTTTTATTACGATTTTTCATTACAATGGTCAGATCAATATACAGGGGCTTTGTCCTCATTAGACTCGAATTAGTAGTCGGAGAGCTGGCAACGCACTTTTCATGAAGTGTTTTATGAACCCTGATATTTTTATGTTTCCTGGACATACCTTGGTGCGCCAGGTACTGCGCATAGGGGAAAGGTGCAAAACAATATTGCCCAAAAGTAGAGTTTTATTCAGAAGCCAACTATTACTAATGAAAAAAATTGCAAATTAAGGCAATTTCAAAATTAATAAATATATAAGGCAGGCACTTTTAAGGGGATTAAAATGTAAGGGGGTAAATGAAAAAAAAAAAAAAAAAAAAAAAAAAAAAAAAAAAAAAAAAAAAGTACCTAGTTTTTATTTTTAATATTAAATGAAGTGATTTATTCACGCTGCGATTTAAACAGCGTCTTCAATAAACATATTTAAAAATAATTACAAAAGGGCAGACACTTTTGTGGGTTTTAATTATCAGGGAACATAAAAATAAATGTTGCCTATGATAGACTGCAATACACTGCGCGTAACCGTAAGAGTGAATGACAGCACCGCGCAGTTGTGGTTATTCTCTGCGCTCTCATTGGTTCTTACTCATATGATCATGCACAGCAGTTTCGGTTTCAATGGCAGCGCTTATAAAACTCTCATTTAATATGAGAATAAAAACAATTAAGTTTTTTTTTTTTTTTTTTTTTTACGTGTTATACCCTTTAAAAGTGTCTGCCATATTTATTACTCATTGTAAAATTGTCTTGATTTTACATTAAAGATAGTTGGCTTCTGATTAAAACACTATTTTGGGGAAATTTTTCTTTTGCACCTTTCCCCTGTGCGCAATACCTGGAGCACCAAGGTATGTCCAGGAAACACATATTTACCTTCTTATCTACCCAAGAGGTACATTATAGCAAAATTTCAAGGTGGTAAAACACTTCATGAACCGTGCGGTTACTAGCTCTCGGACTATAATCACCATTCAAAATTTTTCAATATTCGGGACAAAATCTACAAATCTCTAAGAGCAGGAATTTCAATTCATCAATAAAATATCAGCAATAAGAGAAGTACTACAAATTTACAGAACAGAATTTCAATGTATTTATTTATTATTTATATATGTTTTGTACAATGAAGGCACTGTTGTTTCGTTATAATGAATTCCTACTCATTGAATTGTATTTCCTTGACGCCAACGGCCATAGCCACGTTGAATGCACCGGTTCCCATAGATCACCGAAGTTAAGCAACGTCGGGCGTGGTCAGTACCTGAATGGGTGACCGACCATGTGCCGTTGGCATTATAAAAGGGTGGCAACCTGTAGATAGCCCGGCGTTAATAGCCATATTGTTGATACGCCGTTAAACACACATACACACACACACACACACACACACACACACAAAAATTTCCTTGACAAAGTAACTTTATGTGCAGGAGAAAAATTTATTTTTGAAATGTTTGATTAAAATTGCATTTTTCATTCGCTGAAACTGCATTATTATGGGATCTATATAGAAGAATGATATTTCAATATTAATTTCTTAATAGTGAAATATAATTACATTATATTAACTAGGTACCATAATGTAATACATTTTTAATGTGTTTTATTTGTGTAAAATCCCTTTTAAACATTTTTTACAGATGACGGGGAAATATTATTAAATCATAACAAGTATTTATTAGTGAAACGTGAAAAAATCGTTAATGAATTAATATTTGTGTCATTAATATTCCAATTCGAGTATCACATTAAATTCTTAGCTTCATTCTCAGAGAGATGCAATATAAATAAGGGAGACCTAGGTTCTTGCATCTCGGGAAAAAGAATTTTCAAGCAAGTAGCTTAGTGTTCTTTATTGTTCAAAGGTTTGCTTTCAGGGTCAACATTATGAAAACCTCTGCTTTCTCTTCTAAATATTTCACACCACTCTCTAAGAATATGTGATGGTTCTACAAAATTAATTTCCCGGTGAACTCTTGAGTAAACGACAACTTTGAATTAATATTTTAATACAATGAATAAAAGTAGGTTTGTACCTCGCCCCATCTGTAGACACTTTAGTTTGTCTTTTTAAATGAGTCAATCCTTTATAAATCGGATTCATATATGACATTTTGTTTTCATTCAAGTAACGGATACATACAAAAAATTCCAACATTTCATCATAGATGGTTTGAGCCCATAGAAGACAATAGTTCCTTTGGCATAAAGACGGAGACAACTTTTTTTTAAGGGTTGATTTGTTGTCCCTAATTTATGAAACGAAAATATCTTAGAACGGGCTGATTATATGCTATTCTCATGCAACAACTTTATTTTATTAATGCAGCTATCATAACATTTTTATTTCAGCCCACCATAGAACAATTTTACGATATTATCAAAAACGTAATATGCGTAATTTCAGATCATTTAAAACATTTTTCTATTTTATTTAATTAATTTTTTTTTGTATACGCAGAAGGCCAATAAATAAAAATAAAAATGAACATTTTCGTTTATTTGTTAAAGATTATAATAAATTTTATAAATTAAATTATAATTTAATTTTTATTTATTGATATTTTTCAAAGTAAAATCGGCCCATAACGAATGGCAGTTTCACTTGATTCAAATTATTAATGGGTCACTGTAAATATTGCAGAAGGAAGTTTTGTTTTTGACTGCCAGGCTGTCTATAGGTTTCTACCTATCCTAAACATCCAGGGTGGAGCAGGGAATGAAAAAACACACAAAATCCCATCTCCCGCATGAAAATCCAAGGCGTTAGGCACTGGACCACAGGGAGACCCTTATAGTCTTAAATATCTCAAAAACGGTCTCTGAAGTCGTGTCAACAGATCGGAGACCGTTCTATAGCATGTAGATAAATTTACCTGCCATGCTGTGATTAGACATGCCACGCCGGGTTTTCAATGGCGCCGCCGCCGCCGAGACTGTTCAGACGGCGCGCCGATTTCGTTGGCAATACTGAACGAAAGGGTGTAGCTTGTGGGTGAGGGGAGGAAAGCTGCGATTGTAATGCGTGGTGACCGGCCGGCGCCATTTTGACCTTACATTCTGATTGATTAAATGCTTCTGTGTTGTGCTATTTGATTGGAAAATGGCAAATCTTGGATTGGAAAAGCGTAAAATAAAGGAGTTGTATATAAAAATGTTCTTTAACTCAACAAATAAATCCAGCTTTGTGGGAAATATTTTGGAAACCTGGCAATTTAAGAGAAAAAAAAAGTCCGACTCGCAGGAACTGCGTCATCTTAACGTGGTTCCGAACTTATTCCTAGTGACATTTGGAAAGCTTAGAATAGAAATGAAGTTTTTTTTTTTTTTTTAATATTTTGTAAAAAATGTCAACAATATCTCGAAGAGTCGGCGCTAATGGCCTAGATGAAGATGCGTCGTAAAAAAATAAAATATATATATATATATATATATATATATATATATACATATTTATACATACTGTAATTACAATTTTAACATCACAGGAAGTAAAGGGGCCTGATAGCGTAGTTGGCAAATCACTCTGGCGTGTTCATTTTTTTTTTTCTTAAACGGCGCATCTGCATCTAGTTTATCGTATCGGACTATTTATAGGTTGCCATACTTTCTAAACATCCATGGCAGAGCAGGTAATTTCATCAGCGAGCCCGTTGATGAAAAAATTCAATCTACCGCAGGTGGGACTCGAGCCCCCATATTCTACAGTAGAAATCGGATATGCTATCCAACTTATCACGGGTAGCCCCTTTACGATTACTAAATGTTCATGTAAAAATTACAAACTAAATATAATATTTACCTTAAATCATATGTTATATCAACTTCAACCCCTTCCTAGTTCATGTTTCCCTTTACTGAATCATTATGAAATGGTATACCGCCAACAAGTTCGTGTAAGTGATGTTGAGCAGAAATTCGAAAAGCATCCGAGTGGAATTCAAATAACTTAGGACCGGTTAAGTACAAGGAGATTAAGAACTCCAGAACCATTAGCCCGTTTAAATTTTACATCCATAGAACACTGCTGAAATACACTGGCAAGGGAAGTGGAGTCTCTTTTCAGTCCAATTCACTCTCGGTAGGAAACTAAATTACGCCCAGTTAAACATGGGGCTCTGATCTGAAATTAACAGTAGATTTCTTTTGAATGGAATGCCTACCAGAGTGAGGGCAAAATATTAAAATGCTTTGTGTATTTTAACATGAAAAGCCATATTAACATCTTACTCGAAATATATTCGTTATTTCCTTTCAATAGACTGATTAAAACATTTACTTCATTGTGCTCTAAATGTAACTACCATAAGCATTGAACTAATCTTCAAGGAATGGCGTATCTACAAACATTTCCTCTATAAGTCTCCCCGTACTCTTCCTTCTTAAGGGGAAGATGAAGGTTCGAGTCCCACCTGCTGCAGGCTGAGTTTCTTCTTATGAGGGCCGGTTGAAGAAATTCCCTGCAGCACTATGGAAGACTAGTGAAAAAAAATCATAAGTATAGCCCTAGAAGACAACTCGTCAAAGATATATAAAATCTTATTATCTTCCTCAAAAAGGAAACAATATACGATGAAATAGGACTGTGGAAAAATAAATAAATAAAAAAAGAAATAAATAATATAAAATAATTAAAAATAAAAAAAGAGCATTTGGCATAATAATTTATAATATATATATATATATATATATATATATATATATATATATATATATATATATATATACGAAAGAATGAATTGTCACAAAATTAGAAATATGACTTTAGTGAATGTCTCTGCGGGAGAATGCCAAGCGATCCGAATTCCCATGTGTAACATGCTTTCACCAGGTTGAGTTTACAGCAATGCAATCGCTGAAAAAACTTCTAACTCCACTCTGAATTAGCCCGACGCTAATGACCATAGAAAGAGAGGTGCAAAAATTAAAAAAAAATAACTATGTACGGGGGAAAATGTATAGAGTAGGTATGAAATAAAGAATTAAAATGAAACCTAATAATATAAAAATTATTTTTAAAAAAACGTAGAGGCATGAAATAATATTTATAATGTTTTTTTTTGTTTTTTTTTTTAAATATATTTTGCCTTGAAGTACGTAATGGCGTTTTTAAGTAGTATAATATATTGAAAGGGGTACCTTCTACAAGTAGTTCATGTGGAATAATAAGTATATCCCGTCATTCTCATTTTGTAAGAATTTGTTTAATGGTAGAGGCTACGTTACAAAATCTCTTTATACGTTTGCCTTACCTTTCCCCCCAGATAGTTATTTATTATGTGTATGTTAAGAATGACAACTTGGAAATTTGTAGAGTACAATTTCATATTTTCTTTTTACTGTAAATTTTGCGTTGTTCTAGGCGTTGACTAGGATTCTAATATACAATACTTCGTTGTCAGTCAGCAGCCGGTATTGTATCCATCCTCAGTGTTTGCATTGTGTATGGAACAAATATACACCTGTCCCTGTTGCATTTACCACGCCCAATTAGATAATCATCATTCATATTCAATTACTAATACAACTGATAAGGACACCCTATTCTAGGAATCCAATTAATATCCGATTCAATACCTTTAGCGTAATATTTGCTCTACAGTAATCCAATATGGAAAATAATCCTCTCTCCAAAAATTCAGCTTCTAAACGTTTCCTCAGTATAGAAGAAAAGATAAGAAAATAGAAACTCTCTGGAAGGCGTTCCTTCCTTAAGATCCGACTGTTTATACGCACCCTAGTAGAGTATTCCAGATTTCACGATGCTCTCACATGAATATATTTTGCAACTATATTCAAATCATTTTTCATATTTATTAATATCCGTAAAATGTACATAACATGTGTGATTTTTAACACGATAGTGGATACAACGTTCCCCCTAGAATTAGATGATTTGATGTATTCTTTAGCCAACAAAATTGGTCTATCGGGAGAGGGGGATTACGTGAAACCCCTCAGTCCAAATCAACTTTTTTATGTGCCTTTTCCAAGAGTGATTTTATTATTTTTCAATGAAGCTCGAATAAGTATTCAATAAATCGAAGTATTATGAAGTTTAGCCGAATCGTACAATTAGAAAAGTAGGTTTACACCAGAAGCATTATTTATTTGCTCACATCATATAGTCTAGTGAACAGGTATGAAAAAAGGGTATTACCTTGCGAAGGAATGGGTGAACGATTTTTTTTTTTCAATTGGTACAAATTAGTATGAATATAAAAAAAACAATATGGCCGACACCAGGACAACTTTTGACAGCCGAAAAAACACAAACATTTATTACGCTTTGTGGTTTTCTCAAAATATCTCAGAAAATAATTTTGTAAAAAGTTTAATGATAATTACAATTACAACTTTCATCTGAGTAATTTTTTTGGTGTATGAGTAACAAACGCGGTTCACCTTGGTTTTTTTTTTTTTTTTTTTTTTTTTTTTTTTTTACGGCGCATCAACGAATCTTGGGTATTAGCGCCGACAGCCACTAGACCACGGGAGACCCCTTCAGCTTGTGGAAAATAGAAAATTTTCAACTGAACAGAGTGGAAGAGGGGGTAAGAGGTAGAGAAGGGGAGAGAGGGAGGAGATGAGGAGAGGGGGCGAGATAGAGAGAGAGAGGAAGATATAATTTTTCGAAACACCTAAAAAAAAAAAAAAATTAGCAATAGTTATCTTTTATAAAGTTTAAATATAATTAAATGTTCTAGAACTTTTATCCGTATAAACTATAAGTAGCATGAAAAGCAAACGCATTAAACCACGCTTTTATATCCTGATAGGGCTGTTTCTTTTTCTATTTTCAAAAGAAAACCTAGCACCCCCCACGAAAATAGGACAAGGAGTGCTCATGCCTTAACACTCACGGCCACCGTGTCTCCTGCTTAAAAATAGGGAAACAAGTACGATCTATATCAAGTACTTGCTTTAAACTTTTTTCCACTTTCACTACCACTCCTATCGCTGCTACCACTGAGTCAAAGTAGGTTAAGGAAAGACATCAATCCGGAGCAGTGGGGTTAGGAATACAGAACGGAAGGTCTAATGCTTGTTGGCGAAAACGAGATTAAGCTCCTCAGACTCTTCTGAACTATGTATCATGTGTTTATGAGCACACTTAACCAAACGCACAAACATTCAATGAATGAATTATCATGTGATGTGTGTTGTTTTTTTTAAATATATGCATGCTTACATGATCCCTAATATCAAGGTTCTCAAAAAGGCCTTTTATTCAATGCAATAAAGAAGAGGGAGAAGGCAGGTTCGTGTGGACCATAAACCTTAGTGAAGAATGTGAAGCAGCTGCCCGAGGCTCCATCTGGTCGCATGAATAATGGGGTATGGTGCTTCCTAACCAAACAGTACCGTTCTCAGAAACATTTTAATATCATAACATTATTTTATAAATCTCTTTCATGGAAGTATTCTTAAGAAAATTGTTAATGTAAGGAAATGAGTGCATCTACTTATCTAGGTATACCTATAAATATTTCGAATATCTACAATCTTCCACAAATTCGTAAGTGTATATATACATTTACACACACATATATATATATATATAGTCTAATATTCGATAATCTCTGTGATTATGTGATGCGTGCGGTTCATTAAATGACGGGCTGGGAATGCAAGCTGTAAAGCAGTTTGATGTGTATTTTAAGGTCTAAGGGATCTGCTACTGAGGTTACCTGAAATTTTGTGAGCTAGAATTTAAGACCCTAATGCTTTAACATTAGTTATAAAAAAAAAAAAAAAAAAAAAAAAAATCAGACCCCCTTACAGGCCACCATGACCATACGACACACTAGGGAGATAGTGTGGTCAATACTATGCTCCGGTCGCCTGATTAACTGCTAGGGTCATTAGCACCAAGGTACTCAATAATAAATTAATTAAAGGCTGGATTGACCTAGGGACGGTCGGGAATTCAACCCATGAACGAAGACTAGAAGCATAATAAGACTCTAGCATATTAGTCCAGTGCTCTACCACTAAGCTAACCTCTCTCATTTGTAGAAATCTACAAAATATAAACTGTACAATGAGCAAGTTAGTTGATTAGTTAGTTGAGTAGGTCTTTATGTACCATATTGACCAAAACTATATCGGCTTAAGGAATAATTATAAACATCTACGGTGTTGTAGGAACCTCTTTCAGCGAGCCTTTCAGTGAAAGAGGTAATAACCGTTCCAACGTGGTTCATAAAGGACTCCTAATTTCTATTCAATACTAGGAGAATTATTCTTCAGAGGCCAAAAACAAATTATTTCAAATTTTACGGACGTATTTCTTGTTATATTTTCGTTATATAAATAATGATAGAACTGTGCTATATGAAAATAAACAAAATCTTCTAATGAGAAGTGGGGTTGTCCATACGAAATATATGTTAGATGGCAAGACAACGCCAGAAAATAAGTAAAATCGGATAGGGAAAGAAAAACCTAAAAAGAATCTCCGGCATGAGGGTCAAAGACGTTAGCCACAGGTCCACGGGGAGAACAGAAGTAAGTATTTCTATTATTTGTATTTTATTAATTGAATTAAGCTAGCTCTCCGGGACTGACTTTTTAAATTACTTGTAGGTTACACAAAAATAACATAACAAATTTATTTATCGAGATCGTTGACCGTTGATGTTGCGAAGGTAAAAGTAGACAGGTTTAGGTTATTAGATAACAAACATTATTCGATTGGCAATGTCACCATATAGCAAGAATAATATTAACCCATTCAGCATCAAAAATTATGAATGATGATCACAATAACCAAATTTAATAAATAATTGTTGCAATTAATGTTTATTATATTTCAATTTAGAAGGAAACAAAAAACACTCTATTAGTGCAGGAGAAACGCCTCACAATATAACATTCAAATCAAGAAAAGTATGGTAGTATTAGTGCAGGAAAACACCCAACACTCAGAATGGAATCGGATTCCCAAGTCAAGAGGATCAAGTAGGAGCATGAAACTCTACTCTGGGAATTCGATAGCGCCAAAGGAGTCTCTAGCCTCCTAAACACCTCTAGAACAAAGAGTAAATATACAACAGCCTGTAAATAGAGTGAATAGCAGTACAAATATCTGATTCACTGATACAAAGATCTATTCATATAGTCTCATAGTAATAAAATATATAAAAAGGTTTCCCCGTGGACTATTCCTGCGGGAGATGGGAGTTTACATGAATATATATATATATATATATATATATATATATATATATATATATAAACTAAAATAGTTACACATACATAAATCATGTCGCTATCTCAGTAAAATAAATAGTATACTAATATGTCTTTCTGTGGTAACAAGAAGAAGAAGAGGAGATTCTCCAGAAATTTAGAACGATGATCATTGAAACTAAATCCCTCTCTCTAGCTTCCAATTAGTGGGGATCAGCAGCAAAGGAAATTAAATTGCATGAAGCTTGTGAAGACTTATTGGACATTCAAGTAAGTGATTCAATAAGCCAAGAGTCGGAAGAGAATTACTTCACTTCAAATAAGATATAAAATATTTATTGTGATAAATGGTTTTGCTCTATACTTGTTTTGGAGAAATTTGATAACGGAGGCAACGAAAATAAAAAGTTTATCCCCAAGAACTCTCTAAACTAGACGGATATTAAAGAAAATTAGTAATTTGGTTTCAGATTATACTCTCAGTCTTACGGGCCGATCTTTCTCTCTATTTGAACATGAAGTATAAAGACTTTCTCTTCTATGAAGCAAAGACAATGTTATGCGCACGTTAATGAGTTGATCGGGATTGGTGAGTTCCACTTCTACACTTCGGGATTAAGCCTCCACTTCTAATAAACCAATCATTTCTTATGGGGCTGTTGAAGGCCGGAATTTCGAGTAGAATGAACCAAAATCCGTCGCTATCAAATTAAGATATCACATTATGTTATAAAAATGTAGGGAGCGATAGTTTCACAAATCCATGACTTGATATTGCTGAGTAATATAAATATTACATTATAAATTCTTTATTGAATGTAAGAGATGCACTATGTGCAATGATTGAAAAAAAACTTTTGACGAAAATAGCTTAGAAATGTTTGGTACCAAGTTGGTAGGCTCGACAAACAATTGAAGAAATCCAATCATTTCTGGTATGAGACCTCCCGCAAAAGTCCTGTGAGCTGTTTGCGTATAGCTGGGGCGTAGTGGTTTTACTACTTTTCCCAGTACAGAAAATGCCCTGGCTGAAATAATAGAAAATCGGATGCAGAATATAAGACTATAAATCGGATCCGAATAAGACTACAAATACTTGACGTGACGAACAAACATTTATTTCACTTTTGATACCAGCCTAAATGGTCTAAAAGTCATGTTGGAGCATAAGCTCTTCCGCTTAGAGCGTCGATCAAGCAGGGCACATAAATATGTGCCATCCTCACAACTGACTAATCTCAATCAATATGGGGGTCAATAATTTCTACCTCAATCTTTCCGTGTACTCGTGTACTGTAAATGATTAATGAGGCTGAAAAAATGTAGAACATGCCGCCTCACCACCATCCTCAACAACCTGATATTATACACATCCGGGCCGCAAAAATGTCCTCAGCTTCCAATGAAGTAGTCTAACATCAGATAACGGTCCAGGAGTAGGGGGGAGGAGAGAGTGAAAGAGAGAGAGTAATTTTAGGGTAAAAATTGCGGAGTAGTTATTAAAAAACTAAAAGACGTCTAATTAATAATCTTTAATAAAAGGAGGGCGCCATGAAACATTTTTTTTTACTTTAATACCGTAAGATCAGAATTAAAGGCTTACGCTAAGATTTTCCACATTTCTTAAAAAATCTTCAGAATAGACATGCTTGCGAGTTTTTTTAAAAAAATATGAGGTTTCCAAGAATGGTTTTTATTGACTGATTCTTAGAAAAAGAAATTAATTTAATAAATAGAAGGGCAGTAGAGTATGAGATCGGTAAATAAGAGACTACAATTAAAATAACTCAATAATATAATAAATTATTATAATATAATATTAGTTATATTATAAGATTATGAATATAATATTAAGATGCTCAATAGTGGAATACAAAAACCGCTATCTCTATAGTATACAGGAAAATAACTTAAAAATTCTGTAAATACTCAATGTACAAGAGAACACTGTGACAAAGAAAAAAACAAACACGTAGAGATTCCTCTAAGTCGCAAGAATATTAATAATAAGAAAAAGAAAACACGAAACATTAGAATTCTTCGAAAGTAGTAAATAAATATACGTTATTAAATGTTCTTCGAGATGTACTATGAATTCAAAGTCGCTCATAATACTCTATAGACGAAGTCGGTCATGATACTCTCTCCTAATGTGAATTTAACCCCATGGTGCTACTGTTCTATACAGGGGGGATGACATTTTTACTGTCCCGTACGAGGAAAAATAAGATGGTAATCCATAGATGGTCAGTCGTCAAAAGTCAGAATATAATTTAAAATCCGGATTTTTAATCTGTAGAAAGCTTTAGTGACTTATTTCCTTTTAAAAAAATGTTTCAAATATGGAAAGCATTTCGTCTAGAAATTACAACAATTTGAAAAATGTTAATTTGTTCGTTATAACTGAAATTGCAAAATTCTTATACAAAAACTAACAAATTGTTTAAATCGAAATTTAGTGGATTGTTTTATTATATAATCAACATTTTTTTTCTTGAATATGAAGGAACTAAATGCATTTCAATTCGCCGAAAAAGTGATTACTTCGAATAAGTTAAGTATTTTCCTAAAATGTTGTTTTAAATTTATAAATTTAAACAAATTAAACCTCAAACATCATAGATAAGTGGTCGGTCCCCACTTACTCTTGGACACCGAATCACTAAATAACTATAACCGTGTAACAACTCCCAAGGCTATGAACAATTACAAACATCTTATATCTAATATAATTATACATTACTGTTGAACGTTCATATTTAAATGTGATTTTAAATCCTTACATACTCATAATACACATATATCACGAAAGCTAAATAAAACCCAGCTGTTTTCCTATTTTAATAATATTAATTATTAATACTAAACTGACATCTAGTCTAGACGTGATTCTAGAAGTAGAAGATTCTCCTCCTCAAGTTAAGGTAGTTTTTTTAATACTGACTTCGAAACAGAAATTTGGAACGGATTTGAATAATATAATAACGTGATTATACTCACAAAATCCTAATAAGTGTGACTTACCTGAAAATAAAGAAATAAAACAATTAAAATACCCCAAAAAATTATAAGAAAACATTTAAAACAGAAATTCTAATTATTTTTTTAATAGTATATACCTAATGAAGAAACGTCACTAGGAGGTCCTAACAGAGGACAGAAATGATAAGGCATGATATCGGTGGGGAATAACTTAGACCTGTTTTAAAAAGTGCGACACAGGTAGGGAAGAAAAAAAACCTGTTGAAACTATTTAGTGAAGTTTTAATTTTTAACCTTTTTGATGTTTTATTTTGCGTTTAGTGGAATTCGTTCCTTCTCTAAACTCCTAAAATTTATGACTATTTTTGTTTCAACGATTTTAACTCTTGGACTTGTTAGATTTTAACAGGTGAAACTAAACAGCTAGATGCAGATGTAGCCATGATCAAACTGAGGTGTAGGTGATCTCTAGGCCCTTGTAGCAGAAAATTCCCTCTTCTGTGGTTAGACTGTTTTGTTTGTTTTTTAACTAGTTTTAGTCCCCCTGAAAAGCCATCGAAGTAAAACCGGTAGGGATATTTTAATAAAATGACTATTAGTAAAAGTGTTTTACTTTGACCTTCTGCCTATTTTATTAAATGATTATTTAGCGCGCCCCAAAATTACTTGAGCTTTCAATCGCCCCCTAAGATAGCCTCGACGCTTATTTTGGGGACTTATCGCCCATGTTTTAAATGCTTACAAGCTGACAGTTGTAAGGAAATATATCTCAAATTACTCAAATCGCCTTCCTAGCCGTGCAGCATTGATAATAAAAAATAATTTAATAAATTTTAACTAAAATATATAAAGAAAAATCCTTGAAATAAATTTCCAACGTTTTTCGAAATCCCACTCGCCCTAAATATAAGTTATAGATGGATCCTCGAAACACCTGAGGCATGTATATTGATCTTTTCGTGGCTGGCAACTCGAAGCTCTATTAAGTAACTTCTCTCGTTAAAAAAAAAAAAATAAAGGTAAATATTTACAGCCTATTCTGTTATCAATCGATGCTCAATTAGGAAATTATATATAACACTGTTCTGCAAAAAAGAACTTTTCTCCCCTCCCTTGAACAATTTTGCCTGTTTCTCATGTTTTCAGGTGTGCTGAGTCCGAATCTGAACTCAGAAAAATTCTATCACCCTCTGATTTTGAGAGAAAGGAGGAGAAACTTGGAAAAAATGAAAAATTGTATTTGAAAATTATTGTCTTTATTATAACCGATTTTTTTTTCTTTTTCAACGGTAAAATATAATTAATTGAATCCTGCATGCTATCAGGTATAATACTAGATATGACACAACTCAAAAAATATACACACATCGTCAATGAGTATTTTTTTTTCTTTTGTACTCTTCCTCCTCTGTCTCCCGCTGCAGTGTCCAGCAGTAATCCGCCAGCATCTTCTCATTCCATTTGCCAGTATATCTTTTTTCCATTCTGGATATGTCTTGGTGGAATCGTTCTCCATGTTCGTCCGAAACTGCACCCAAATTTGGGGCGAAAAAGTCTGGGTGACTATGCAGGAAATGTATTTTTAAGGACATATTGCATCCCAATGTTTCATATGAAGTAAGCAGTTCTTGGACTATTTTTCGGTAGTCTCTAGATTTTCCGTTTCCCAAAAACTTAGCACATACCTCTCGAAAAGCAATCCAAGCCTTGTTCTCAGTAGCATTTAACTTTGCTTCAAAAGTGAGGTCCTTGAGTATATGTCGAATTTGGGGTCCTACGAAAATTCCCTCCTTTATCTTAGCATCGCTGAGATGCGGAAATTTTTGTTTTAAGTACATGAAACCGTCTCCTTCCTTGTCCATCGCTTTTACGAAGTTTTTCATTAGCCCCAATTTTATGTGGAGTGGGGGTAAAATTATTTGGTTTTTGTCCACTAATGGAGGATTGGTAATGTTTTTTTCACCTACTTTTTCCTTACGCTCTGGCCATTTTTTTACGGCATAATGGTCTCCTCTTTTTCTGCTGTCCCACTCGCACAAAAAACAACAAAATTTAGTGTAACCTCCTTGGAGTCCTGTAAGCAAGGCTACCACTTTAAGATAGAAGAAACTGAATTTCTTCAACCACTTGTAATATTCCCATCAAATTTTTTTACGTTCAAATATACTTCATTAGGCTCAAAATCATCGGGCTTTTGAATTTTTTTCACTATGTTTTGATGCCAAAAAAATTCGTCAAATTTACAAAAAACTCACATTTTTGGATAAAAAACTACAATTTCTCAAGAAACTGTGCGTGATAGACAGAATCTGACTTCGTGTTCAGCACATTTGAAAACAGTAAGAAAGCATGTTTTGGTTTGAAGGAGGATTTTCGTGCAGAACAGTGTAATCAAGGGATGAATAAGGTCAACAATTTCTACGCCCTTTTAATTCTGTATCGCTTGTCAGAAGTCACTCCAAGAGCTTCAATCAATACCCGCTAAATTATATTAATAATAAAACATCGAAGAGTTAACTCGAATGTCCGTAAATTTGTTTGATTATTCTCAAATTTTTAATTATTTCTTTTTTTTTTTTTTTTATTCATTCAGTTGAAGATAACCTCCCCACTATACTATCCAGCTCAATAAACGGATATAATCTATCCTCTTTAGTATTTTAGGCATATATAAATATTTAAAATTAACAACGAAAACAAAAACGGTGAAATGAAATTCTCTTTTTCTAACTTAAATAAGTAACACAGCTACGTTTAATAAATGTTTTAAGGCTCCAAGAATATTCACAAAAATTATTAAATAGAATATCATTGTAATTATAAAAATTTATGAATAATAAATACTTTTTTGGAACAGCTTATAAAAATTACTCACAGGAACTGCGTCATCTTAGCGCGTTTCAGTGACGATTTTATCCCTAGTCACTTGGACAGCTTGGAATAAATGTACATTATTAATTAATATTTTGTAAAAAATGTATTCACTTATTTTAGAACTTTAGAAACCCTTTTATAATCTACTCCTAAGCCTATGAACGCAAAAACGTTAGCCCTACATTTTTGTTTTCTGCCAATTCCGCCAAAAAAACAATGTTCTGTGGTCAAACATACTTTTGGTTCGGTTTGCTAGTTAACTAAATTAACTCTTCAAAGACAAAAGTATTTTTATATTTACATTTATCAAAATATATACATATACATATACATGCTATATATTAGTATAAAGAGTATTTTACATTTTAAAAAAATTATGTTTCGAACAATTACAATATAAAAAAAAAAACCTATGTTTCGTTAGCAAATTTCAAGATCTTTTTATTCAAGACCATTGATCCAATGAATATTAATCGAATAGAATATTTTTTTCTTATAAAATTGTAGTGTAGAACAATTCACTTTAATACAAATTGTCAATGTAATATTAAAACATAGATCATCTTTCTTCACATTACCTTAAAAAAAAAAAAAAAAAAAAAAAAAAAAAAAAAAAAAAAAAAAAAAACTTTCACGATGAAAGTACTCTTAAGAAGATAAAAATTGTTCTAAAGGCCTAACAATTTATCAAAAGGATATAAATATATTTATTAAACAAGAAAGAAAAACGTTTCGTTGTTTTAGTTGTTGATATAATTTGGTTATGTCATTACTTTATAGCCTTATCAATAAAATTCGAAAGTCTGGGAAATAACCTTTATCCATATTATATATATATATATATATATATATATATATATATATATATATATATATATATATATATATATATATATACTTACGGTTATTCACAGTTCTTACATCAATAAATATAAATATATATTTATATCTATTGATAATATTAAAAAAATAAACATTAAAGAGTATCTTCAGCTAAAATGTTATTACTCCTGAGGAACTGATAATTCTACCATTTCATCCTAAAGTCGATTAGAAACCTATTGCAGTAGAGTAATCATAAAAGGTTTTTAGAATATAGGAAACAAAAATTACTAATCGTAACAATAATTTCTAAAATCGAAAATGGCAGTATTTGTTATTTTTAATTTATCTTCAATTATCGGATATCCACCGAGCAATGAATAAGTATAAATTGTGTAATTAAGAAAGCTGTATACGTCGAAATATATTATTTTTAATCACAAATATAGAAAGAAAATCATGTTTTATTTTTATGATTCTTAAAATTTAAGTTGTTCAGACAACTACAATCAATGAATGTAATTATCATAGTTTTTGAAGAATTTTAGGACGCGTTATCTATAGGTTAGCTCCCCTTTCTAGCCAGGATAGGGCTAATACCTTTTCTTTTTTCTCAAGAAAAGCCACCAACCCATAGTGGTAATCGAACCCCTTTTTTTTAATAAAATGTACTTTTATTAAGTACTATGACTGACTATCATCACTTTTGTAATTTCAACTGTCAAGAGACCTCTTCTGAATGAAAATTAAATTAATATATATATATATATATATATATATATATATATATATATATATATATATGTATATATTTGTTGTTCATTCGGCATCTTGTCTCCAGCGGTCTTGCTCCTCCTGTCATCTCAATATTTCGCCGGATTCCTCTCCGGGTTCTTCTGGCAATCATTCATCCTTGCTGGTCGGTAAGGGAATGAGTCATTCTCTTACCGACCAGCAAGGATGAATGATTGCCAGAAGAAGCCGGAGAGGAATCCGGCGAAATATTGCGAATACAGGAGGAGCAAGACCGCTGGAGACAGATGCCGAATGAACAACAAATTTAATTCCCAGCGAAGTAGCTTAAAAAACCACATATATATATTTATATATATATATATATATATATATATATATATATATATATATATATATATATATATTATTTAAAAAATAACGATTAAATTATTCCTTTTACATATTTACTCAGTATTTACCCGATCTGGTCTAGGCCGAGTTGGTGCTCGCGATGTTTGGTAGGAAGAAACGACAAAGGCCCCCGGCCAGGAAGACTGCTCGGAACTCACTGCATCGCTAGCATCCCCCGCTCCAATCCCTGGGCCCGCCTACTCGGTCCCCTCCCAAACCTCAGCACATACTAGCACCAGTTAGTTCAGCCAGGTTAATTTTGTTTTTGTTTTTTTAATTTTAACGCATCTTTTGGCACTTTCGGAAGGAATGTAGCTGTTGCACTCAAGAAAGACATTTTGAAACGTTTCTTCAAATCTTTATAGAGCCCGTCTACTGGATACCGAAAATGTAAAATAGGCTTTTAAAATTTAAATGTATATATATATATATATATATATATATATATATATATATATAATATGTACTCTCTTTCAGGATTATTCAGGTAGAAGTATTATTGCTAAGTACTGTTGCTCTCTAGAGGTTTTTTGGTTGTTTTGTAACATCATATTTCGCTGGAATGAGATCTTTCGTCATTAGACTGTCGTCCATAATATTAATAGATTTCTTACATAAATTTTAAATTCGTGGACAACAATCTGATAAAGAAGGGTCTAGTTCCTGCACAAAATATAGCGATAAAAACCAGCTTAACCCTACAGCAGTCACGCTGGCGCACGGAGTGCGCCATTGCCAGCATTTCGTCTTGAATGAAATCGCCTGGAAACCCACCGGCCCACAAACTCCAGGTATGCCAAGGAAAAACCCTACCACGCCTAGGGTGATGAGTGGTGTTCTACTCATTCACGTATTCCTCAGTTCTACCTTGTAAACCGTTTGAAGAGCTTGCTGGTGCACGCCGTGCTCCGGAGAACAAATGCAAAAATCTTTCATTTCAGCTCATGAATGAACATTTGCAGTCCACAGCAAGCATTCCGTTACTTCCTTCATATAAAAAACAATGTTTGTTAAGAAATTCCCAAGGAGTCAAGAAGCAACAGTGGAAAAACCGCTTCCGAAGAAAAAGAAAGGGCGATGTCATGTTTGTTAATGACAAAAAAATTTAAACACTAAAATAATGTGTAATACATTAAAAAAAATGTAAAGCTTGAACCAATTTGCATTACATCCAGAAAAAGGGGACAGAACACTGATTTGTCTGAATAGATGTTCATTACCATGTATATTTCTACTTTTATTTAAATATCTCTTAATTTTAAAATTGTTCTTAAAGTGTGTTCCAGACATTATTGTTTATACACATTAAAATTGTCGGTTTTATTGTTAACTAAATAATTTTTTTAAAATAAGAGAAGTTATATGCAAAAAATTTGTTTCTAAAAGATAAAATGAGCTTATTTATATTACCATTTATATATCTGTCTACAATAATGAATTAACTACAATAAATAATATAATAGTAAAGAAAAACATAAATAAATAGACGTTTAAAAAAAACACGAAAATAATCACAATGGCGCACTAAGTGCGCTGCGCGACCGTCCGTGTTCCAACAGTGGGCGCGACTGCGACGAAGGTTAAGTATGCCTATCTATCTATTTATATATATTTATATATATATATATATATATATATATATATATATATATATATATATATAAAATTTCTATAACGCATGATTGGACGAGTTTATCATTAACTAGAAGAATCTAACAGACAAATATGCCCTAAACGGTCAACAATTGTGTATGTTGCAACGAAACTCGTCATATTGCCCATCTAAACAGAAAGATTTCTTTTAGAACTAAACTAATTTGGTCAAACGAAATGGGGATTTATTTCAGATCCTAATTTTTATTGATTAATGTGGATTTTTCTCTAAAGAGTAATTATTATAACAAATATTTTCAGTAAATTTTGTACATTTTAAATTATTCCTAAATTGAATTGGGATGGAAGTAATATTAAACACCTTTTAAATAGAATTATATTTAGGTTCACTGCACGGCGCTCACGCCCAACGGGCTTCCGTCGAACACTGTTGTTAGTTTCAATGTATAATCAGTTGAATCATAGTTAATTATAGTTTCGGTTTAGCCCATAATGCCTCATAATAATAATAATAAATGATAATTGTTTCAATCTTTCTTAATAAAAGACTGAAAACCGCCACGCAACGGTTCTTCATGTAATGTCACGACTATAGGAAGACAATTCCCAGGAAGCTGTATGAAAATACTATGTCGACTATACTTGTGCCTCTGTTGCAGTTGCGGTGTTTATTGAAAATGTCCCCAAAAAAAGTTTTATTTTTCAGCAAAAAGTTGTCGATTGACTCAAATTTTTAAACGGTGCAACTTAGTGGGAACGGAAATATCCCTGACCTCTGATTTATCCTGACCCTCTGATATGATTCAATCAAGCTCGTTATACATTACTATAAATATTATTTATAGTCCAGGACTCATCTATTAAACGTAGTTATAGTTGAATTTTGAGGCGGTTAGGGCTACTTTTTGTGGGAATATAATTGAAATACCTGAAATAACAATAATTGAGGTATACGTACATCGAATATTTCCCGGAACGTCCGTTTAAATTAAAAAATATTTATTACTGAAGTCGTCCAATGAATTATTTTGAATCTGCAATCTTTTTGAAAGCTTTAATAACCTGGTTTTTTTTTATATTTTAGAAAAAGATATTAGAAATATGTAAAACACTTTCGTAAAGATTTTCCAACAATTTCAGATAGTCCGACATTAGTACATCTCGAAGAAATGGAATATATTAGCATCACAAATCACAGGAAACTGACAGTAGCCGACTTACACAGAAGCGGATAATTCTTAATCTGTATAAGTCAATACAATTATGTACTGAAAACGTACTTACTCTTTGACTACTGCTGAGAAGGCTCTATTCTAAACAATCAAAAATTCGTTGTCATTTTAAGTATCTTGTTTTACTAGCAAATTCGTTTTACTGTTATAATCAACTGTAAATATGTGCTTCATGGCGAATAAAATTCCATTCTGTCGTGGGTTAAATCTTTCTATAAAATAAGATATAACGATAACTTCAGTTGGAGGCTATGAGGAAGGTTATATAGATAGGAGAGTTCAAAACAAACTACGTCATCATGATTAGCCACTGCCATCAAGATTACCACAGACACTCCAAACTTATTACCAATACCTTTCACCGTTTCTTAGCTTATTTTACTACAACACTAATTTTACTGATAAATGCAATTTAAAACAAGAAACAACCAATTAAAAAGTGAGATAAACAGAAAAACCCTTTCAAAACAACAAAACAAACACTTTTTATATATGGTTATTCTTAAGCTTAATACTCGTTCAAAGGAGGATCTTCCTTTCCAGTGGTCCGCTGGCAAAACAAAAAAAAGAAAGACGATGGAATTGCTTCATCTTAGCGTAATTACATATAATATTCATTAGTGCGATCAGAAAAGCCTAAGGAAGAAGCTCTAAATATTTCACTCCCCATATTCTTCATATATTTGGTGGAAAATAAAATATATATTTATAAAATAATGTAAAACATATTCTAATAGAATGAATTCTAAAAAGTGATATTCTTAGCGCTAAAATAGTTCTTGTGATACTAATATATTATATATATATATATATATATATATATATATAGTGCTAACCGTTTGATTCTACACTTGGATTAAAAATTATTTTCCCTGATGACACTAGAAGCTCTATGAAATGATAATTACGTTGTCTACCGTATGCAGCGCAAACATTGTTCAGTTCATCTCAGTGGCAGTACTAGAGGAACATATCAAAGACAAACATGCTCCTTGAATCAACCCCTTGACACTGTATATTCAGCTTCCCGTAGATTGCATAACATAATTTCACAAACAAGCATCACCAATCCATTTCAAAATAACACCCACGAATTGTTGCTCGTCTTCAGCCGTTTATTTAAAGTTTAATATCCAGTTATACATAAAACATATTTTTTTACCCCCTTTTTCTAGCTATTAGGGGTAGAGGATTTCCTTTCGAAAAAGAAAATATATATTTATAGAGTCGTAAATAACTGACTAATTCAGCATTTTACCCACCAAAACCGAGAGTATTTGTCTTCTCCAAGAAAAGTACTTTAAATGGGGGCCCTTGATATGCAAAGATACTGTCAGGTAATTGGGGAGTAATGTTCGAAACATGAATTGGCACAAATATAGCATGGGGAGGAGATCTTATCAGTATACTAATGTTTGACAGAAGCTTAATAAGATCAAAGATTGATTTTGGATGTGTGGCATACAGTTCAGTATCAGACAAAACACTTCAGATGCTTGTTTAACAATGAATCCATTTGTGATGGATTTTACCATCACGCTGCATAGTGTCACGAGCAGTCTTCAAAAATAAGAAAAATAAAATTTGAAAAATAATTTTTTGTAGTTTAGTATAAAAATTAAAATCGTAGAATAAAAAGAAAATATCGAAATTAGAACATAAAAACAAAAGCTAAAAGCTAAGGATTAATTTGAATTGTTGATACAAATACTAATATTAAAACTGGTTCGGTTAGTAAATATTTACTTTGGCTGTTCCAATCTTGTAACTTTAAAATTTGCAATCACCTTTTAATTTGTTAAAGTGTCAGACCTAAGTGACTCGATGATTGAATAATCTTGACCAACAGTCCAAAAATGGGGAAGTTCTAGTGCTTTAATTATGTGAAAAATTATCATCATTTTTTCAACTTTGGAATTAATTTCACATAAAACGTAAAATAACGGTTTTTTTATACTTTAACTATACAATTTATTGTATAAATAGTAAATTGTTTCACGATTATTTTGATAACTAGTTTACCATCTTTCGGCAGCTTCTTACAGCAATTTTGTGGTTTTAGGTTTCATAACCAAAGCACAACTGCATGAAGTCTGACACAGTAATGAACCAAACACCAGATACGATGCTTTATTTGATAGAATCATGCAAGAATATAAGTTGTCCGTATGTTCGGATAAAGTTAAGGAGAATATACGAAAATTCATAAGATTGTTTCCCTGGATATTCAACAAAAGTGGGATCACTGTTACAGGTTTTCAGGAAAATTCTAAACAAAATACGAAGATTGGTTGAGTAAAACATTAATTTTCCCAACAACGTTATGGAAATATGTAGATGAGGTAATAATCAAGCAGGTCCTTCACGTAGAAGACCGCGAGTAAGTTTCGTGGAAGCATCATACTATAAATAATAGAGACAAGTTGCGGACATAGTAACGACAAAATCTCTGGACGAAATAAAGTTTGCGGCTAAGCTTACTTCTAAGGACTTTACAAGGAGAAAATATACTTATTAATCGATACAACAAAACCTTCTTTTGGTTCCACTAACGACGGTAATACCGCCCGCAGATGTTTTGGTAATCAAAAATTAAGAGATAACATTATAATCAATTTGGACACCATTTTGAAACTGGTTTCTTGTGGTAAATCAATTAATATGCACAAATTAACTGAATTAATTGGTCAGACTTAGTTGATGGAGATAGATATCATAATCATTCTTCATGGTACTATACGCCAGTGTCTTTACATAAACTGCTTTTACATTTACTGATATTTCATTTTTCATTACAGCAATAAAAAAAATCAGTCCCGTAACAGGCCACGAGGGCCCTCAGGGGCAGATACTATACAGGTATCTGATTCATGGCCATAAGGCACACTAGGGAGATAGTGTGGTCAGTACTATGCTCCGGCCGCCTGATTTTCCCCTTGGCTGCTTCGACTGCTAGAGTCATTAGCAACCAAGGTACCCATTATTAAATGGGTACCTTGGGGAGCACACGGGTCTGTCTTGTCTTTCCATTAAGTACGAATGTGTTATAAGTGAGTGTCCAATTCTCAGACTGGTCAAGACAACTTGGTCTCTTCTATTTAAAGACAAATCATTATCATGCCAGACTTTGATTGAGTTTTTAATTTCACTTAATTTGTTGTCTGTCCGTAACCAGTGATTTAGCCAATCTTGTAATATGTGTGTTTGTGATATGTTGCATAAGTCCTGTGTAGTTAATTGTCTGATACCAATGTTTTCTTTTAAGTTAGCCTCTTTAGCGTGGTTGTCCACGTCTGTGTTTAGGCCTATGTCTTTATGCCCCGGTATCCAAAGCATTGTAATGTTGTGATGTTTTAATCTATGTAGCTGCGTGTATATTTGTGTGATTATGGGATGATTGTTGTAAATGCTTTCCATAGAGTGTAAAGAACTCAATGACTCAAAAATAAACGCCAGAATTAAGAAACTATTATTCATTACTTTGCATTTCGACAGTCGAATAGTCGGCAGATTAGACCTTTTGACAGTGGTTACTTTCCCTTTCACTGCGTGAATTTAGAGTTTTCTGCCCATCAGTCCAACAGCAATCAGTATAGATTGAAAATGAAAAATGCGTTTTATCGCATCCAATACTTTGCACTTGGATCGACGATATTTGCTTCATTTTCCAATGGTTCTTGCTCCCGTAGGTCTAATGTTTGCCCAAGCCCACCCCAGTGATTATCCTTACCCCCAGGTTCACTAGTGTGAAATGCTGGGAACTCTCTGGGGGATATAGCGCTGGGACGAACCTGCATCCGGGTGTGCAAGTCTGCTTGTTAGGCTAGAGAGGCTTAGAAGGGCAAATCCCAGAAGGCAGAAGACAGGCAGGTCACATAGTTCTCAAGAACTGTGCAGGCTTTGGAGGTTAGAAGTTCTGTTAAAGTCGAGGAATCCGGCTCTCACGTAGGGCTCAGATTCGTTGAGGTGGGAAAAGCCTAGGAAGAAGTCGTCTAAGTTGAGGCTACTTACCTTAGAGGGGGAAGGGGTGATAGTCAGCCAGCCACAGTAGGCATGTCAGCCACATGAGTCATTTAGGCTTTGATTGGGGTGACAGATAGGGCCACCAGCACCGACATGACCCGACAGGCGAAGGCACCCAAATCCATATCGCAGGCGCCCTTCTCGATGAATGTTTAGGATATATGTAGAGGCGGTTTGATACCGACCTTCGGGCCTAACAGTTTAGTAAGCTCCCAATGCTCAAAGAACAATTTTCCAATTCTTAACAGGTTTCCTTGCGTATGAAAGAAAATATTGGTATAGCGAGTAAATAGACGAACATATAAATGTGTGTGAATATATATATATATATATATATATATATATATATATATATATATATATATATATATATATACATATATAGTATTAAATCTGTCCTGCTTGTTTTTACAGCCACGATGAAGGCTTCAAAAAACGAAAATCAAGAAATTCAAGACAAAACGTCGGCAACAATAAAACCATTTTCACTGTAAAATGTAGTTTTATTAAGAAGCAATGACCGAACCCCGACAATCCCTACCTTCGCATCATCAACGGTCAACGATCTCCTCTCAATGAATTTGGATATTAGGTGAAATAGATGATTTTATCCGTTGAAAAAGGTTCTAGTTTTCAAGGGCTTGTTCAAACTTTCTCTGAACAAAATGAGCAAACTTCACAGACCTTTATAAACATGGCATGCCTAGAGGCAGAAATATCATGTTACAAGGAGAAACTTTGCAAAACAACGAGGTTAGTTAGAATAAAACGGCAGAATTGAACTTTTCCAAATATCACAAATGAAGTCAATTCCATTTCACAAAAGTTATTTCTGCAACTGTTTTCTATTATGCAACACCTTATATTAAACTATATTATTACATAAAATAAGTAGAACAATTGTATAAGAAATCAGTAAATAGATTTATATTTTGCTGCAATTAAATTAAATTAATATTTAAGTAAAATATATTCTAATATGTATTCATGCAAGCAATATACTCTGAAGATGATGATTTAAGTACCCAGAGGATAGGAAATTATAAAATTAAATTAGTAAAAAATTTGCATTTAAATAAAATTTCAGCGTTAAAATAATAATAGCTTATTACTATTTTTATTAATTATATACGCCGCTTCTCTGGCGATTATCAATTTTTTCATACTTGTTCCATAGAGGGCGATGAAAAATTGTCAATTTGCATATTACTGTCCTCAAAAGAATGGAAATCATTAACTGATATTTTTCATTAAAAATTTAGGTCTGTATATATTTTGGTATATCTGTTAGACGTCAGATCCTAAAACGGCACCCAGTCTTTACACGTGTGAACAAAATATATCTCTATAATAATAAAAACAATACTGAAGAGAACAATTACATTTGTGTGATGCTTTCTCGGAGGATTCTGCCCCTCAGCAATTTTTTAATTAAGACTTTCAAATTTTAATTTTCGTTATCTTAAAATGAATAAAAACCGAATAGAAAGGTCAAACAGAAATAAAATGGCAATAAAAAAAACTTGGGAGTCAGGTTAGGTGTTCTCTCACTTACTAAAGGTCCTAACATTTCTATTTAGTCTATTTTCTTATTTTTAGTATCATTCAAATAAATTTATTATTTGCTGAAATATTACAGCAACCTACCATCAGTCCTTGGTACACTATTCAAAAACAATCTGACGATTTCACTTAATAAATAATAAGATTAAGAACTAAAATATAAATATCAAAACTCCTTAAAAACGACTTTTAAAGATATGAAAAGACTTCTAATCTAGTTTAAAATTAAACTTTCACTAAAGAAATATTTCATAACATTGAGAAAAATGTTATCATGTTTACACATAAAGTTTTACAGTTGATCACAAAAATAATTAAAAAAAAAAAACTTGTGTTCATGCTGTTATCAATATTAGTGACTAGCTGAATACCCGTGCTTCACCACGGCCGATAAGTATTTTTTATATTAAGTTAAATAAGGTATAATCAAAATTAACGCTACTACATAATTTTGTACAGCTTATTATTTCACGGACTTTAAAGTTACCCAGGAAACACCATGTAACCGTGCAGGTAACCGTGCTTGTTTCCGTTGGGGAGTATAAAAAAAAATACAACAACCACTTAAAAAGTTTGGTAAACCGAGACAAATACACGTTGAAAAGCATAAAACTAACAAATATCAAGTTTTAAGCACATATCTCTTCGATTGACATCGCCCCACCGAACATTACAACAGAATCTTATTGTAGCGAATTTAGTAACCTTTCGAACAGCCGCCTTCCACTTACTACGATTTCCCAACCGTTTTCGAGATATTGTAGAAAATATACTGAGATCCGAAAACTTTGTATCACCATTCATACAATTTTTTTTCCATCCAGTTTTGAAAAGTATTTCTATCAATTCTTCTGGTAAATGGCTACAGAACTCGCTTTAAAAATGATTTTATTCGTTTTCCTACGTTAAGGAATCTTTCGCACAAATTTTGCTCCAAAAACCATGTTCCAGTAAACGGATTCAACTGGTTAATGAACTTGACCTTTTTAATGAGAAGAAAGATTTTTGTACGAAATGTTATCAAAATCGAACCATTTTTGAGCCAATGAGGAACTTCTTAATAATTCAAACCCCCCTAGTAGTACTTAAACATTTGAATATAAAAAAAAAACCTTTCTTAGCGAGTGTTAACACTCTAAACGTATTGTCCGTGCAAAATTTCCAATTTTTCTGTCGAGTGGTTTGGGCTGGGCGATGATAGGTCAGTGAGTCAGTGAGTGAGTGGTATTTGACAAATATATTCAACTAGCTGAATACCCGTGCTTCGTCACGGCAAATAAGTAGTTATCTTATTGCGTTAAATAATGTTTCATTAAAATTACGTTACTATACAATTCTGTGCAGTTTATTACAGCACGGTTCCCGTCATACTATATTTTATTCAATGGGCGTTAAAATTTAAAAGTTTATGTTTCCAAGAAGTCATATGGTAACACCCAATATATTTACGAGTATTACCAAGGTTATAGGCGAGGAGGCTGTGCAAGGGTTCCGGATATTATTACCTCGCCTGGAAAACCTAAGGATATGCCATACATCACGGTTTGACCGGGACTGTCCCGGTATTTTGCAATTGTTTCGGTGGCCCGCCCAGTTTTATCAATGTCCCGGAAAAGGCTGTAAGATGTAAAACGTAATGAATTCATGTTTATAAGAATCTTTTTTAAATCGGTTACTTTTCTACAATTAACATTTTTACTACTGCTCACAGTGTCAAAGAAATCAGAAGTAATCTAACTGTAAAACGCTGGAACTACCTGCACAGCGCTGCCAGCTGCCAGACACTACTATTTGGTGAGAGATTGTTTTAAGAAAATCAAGTAGCAAAAAAAGTTCCGTTCTTATTTTTAAGGTTTGGGTAGACTAACAGTTTAGGATTCCCCCTCCCCATTAGTTGCTAGGCTTAAAACTCACCAACCATTTTGCTTATAATTAGTACTCTTGGGGTCTCCCGTGGTCAAGTGGCTAGCGCGCTGGATTCATAAGCGGGAGATGGTGGGTTCGATCCCCACCGGCGACAGGGGTTTTCTCATCTTAGGGCTTGCTGAGAAAATTCCTGGCTGCACCCTGGAGGCCGGCGCTAATGGCCAAGATTAGTCGATGCGCCGTAAAAAAAAAAAAAAAAAAAAAAAAAAAAAAAAAAAAAAAAAAAAAAAAAAAAAAAAAAAAAAAAAGTACTCTTTTTATCCCCCCCCCTGGTATGCCCATCCCATATTAATGTGCCTCGGTTTAACTCTCCAAAAATATGGCAAGCCTATCTGACGGGGACAGGCAGAAAAGAAACGCAATTAAAACTCTATGAGGGACAGTTAATTTCTAGTAATTCAAGGTCTGCCATCATAGTTGAAATTAACCTCAATTAGAAATAAAACTATGAGATAGATAATGTAAGGTAACAGCTGTTCTTTATCGTCCTAGCAACACAGGCAGCCTAGGCTTGCCTTCTCTAACCAACTCAAACTTTAAACCCCCCTAAAAATGCTTAAAAATACGAATATCAAAAAATCCTTTCTTAGCGAGCGCCTACGTTATATAGGGAGTGTTCATGCAAAATTTCAAAATTTTCTGTCGAGCGGTTTGGGCTGGGCGTTGATAGATGAGTGAGTGAGGTAGTGAGTGAGTGGTATTTGACAAATATATATATTCAATATAGATTAGTGATGCACTGGCAAGTTCACCAAAAAATGCTACTTCTATATTCTTAGCGGGAAAAATATTACCGCACTGGTCTGAAACGAACATTATAAATACACATTTAAGCAACGGTCGCCTGATTTTCTCCTTTTTCGAATAGGAAGGATGTTCGGAGGGCAATGACGACACTAAGGATAAAATATTTCAGAGGTTACCTGAGGAAATGTTTCCTTTTGAGGAAAATATTTCCTATAATTATGAGTATAATTCGAGGAGGAGTCTGTTTTCCTCTTTGAAAATACAGTTTTGAAATAGTAATAGAGTAGTGTATTTAGAAGCTTACAGAATACCTGGGCTATTTTATTTTGTAAAGGGCTTCTGCGTCTAGGACATTAGCGCCAACTGCAGCTATTACCTGTACGATTTAAAATCAGATTAAAACCTACAAATATATTCTTTTAGAAATTATTCTACATAGAATTTAGTATTCTAATTGGAAGTACTTTTGTTTTCAAATAATGTCGAAAAGAGATAAATATGAGCTGAATCTACCCTTCCCCACCAAAGAGAGCTTTTTGCATTTTTTTTTTTTATTTGTTATGCTCAATTTAACGTGTAATTAAACCTATAAAATTAATAACTTACAAATTTTGTTCATTGGAAATTTCAATTTGTTAATTAATTTGTATTTAATTTTTTAATTGAGGTTTGCGTAACCTATTGCATTTTCTATAACATCTCTTAAAATTAGTAGATGGTTAATAATAGAATTTTTCATTACAAATAAAACTTGATAAAATATTAATTAAATAGAAGAATTTTAAATTATTCATTTATTTAGGTGATAAAAAAGTTGAAGCTTAAGAGTGTATTAATAGACAAGAAAATCTTTGGGATCTACGTACAGCTAGTGTAAAAAGTATTGTAACACCCAAGAATATTTTACTTTTTTAACATTTGCGTTTAAAATAATGGTGCTTCAGGTAAATAGAAGGCATCAATAACACGGCGATAAGCTATATTTTAAATATCAAAAAAAAAATCAACATCAAAAAATGGTATTTGTGTTATTAATTAACATTTTAACAATGAAATGCAATATTCTATGCGTAAAAAGTATTGAAACACCTGAATTCTTTACTATTGAAGCGGGACTTTGGACGGGATTAATTCCATATCATCAGTGAACTTTGTCCTTGTAGGGCGACTTGATATCTTGTGTGTTTGAATCACCTTGTTTTAGTTCAATTTTTTAACATTGGCCTGAAAGGAAGGCAAATCTCTGTTGGAATGCAAAAATATATAATTACACTTCATAATGAGCGCAAATGCTTGTGAGAAATTTGAAATATTGTAAACCTCAGCCATGTATCCTTATCAAATATATTAAATCGGTATAGTACAACCAACTCTTAGGCAGCAAAACATCGCATCAGGAGACCGAAGAGCCTCACTGTATGAGATGAAAGATCAATTTCAAGAAAAGCACACCCAAAACCACGGCTGATTTTGCCAAAACTTGTGACTGAAATCTCGAGAATCATCTTACAAGACAAAAGTAGCAGTGCAGTAAGAAATTATCTCCGGAAAAATTAATTACGCGGTCAAACCGTGCTGAAGAACGTTTTTGTAAGTAAAGTTATCAAATAGGAAATACATTGCTATGAATAATAAAGTGTTAACCATCCTGCTAAATACTGGCAGTGGATTTAGTTTATTCATGAGTGCAAAATAGACGTTTTTAGCCAAAGAAGTTGACAAAATGCGTCAAGGAGAGCGAATGAAGAGCTCAAATTTCGGGGCTTGGTGTCTATAGTCAAATATGAGTAAGGGTTGGTGGCTGCTCGCCCGCGTAATCCATTTTTCCTGAGATATTTTCTTACTGTACTGCTACTTATGACCCGTCAGATGATCCTCGAGATTTCAGTCGCAAGTTTTGGTGCAATCAGCCGTGGTTTTGTCCGAGCTTTTCTTAAAATTGATCTTTCATCACATAAATTGAGACTCTTCGGTCTCCTGATATGATGTTTTGCTGCCTAAGAGTTGGTTGTACTATACCGATTTTAAATATTTGATAAGAAGACGTACCTAACGTTTACAATTTTTCCAATTTCTTGCAAACATTTGCGCTAATAACGAATCGTAATAATAAGATTTTCTATTTTAACTTAGGTTTATTTTCCTCTCTGGCTAATGTTAAAAAATGAACTAAAACAATCTGATTCTAACACATAAGACACCGGGACTTCCTACCGGAGAAAGTTCGCCGGTAATATGGAATTAATCCCGTCCAAAGTCCAGCTGCAATAGTAAAGAAATCAGGTGTTCCAATACTTTTTGCGCATAGAATATTGCATTTTATTGTTAAAATGTTAATAAATAACACATATACAATTCTTTTTATGTTGATTTTTAGAGAATATTTAAAATATAGCTTATCACCGTGTTATTGATGCCTTCTATTTACATAAAGCACCATTATTTTAGTCACAAATGTTAAAAAAAGTAAAATATTCATGGGTGTTCCAATACTTTTTACGCTAACTGTATATTTTCTTGAATGTCTCGAAAAACGGGTAGAAAACGTGTTAAGTGGAACGTTACTATTCCGAAGATTACTAAATTCTCAACAAATCAATCAAACAATCTGAGAAATAAGGTCTTAAAACTGCAAAAGTGTTAGTTTTGTTCTTTTGAACAGGTTTTTGTCTTTGTTTCACTCACTTTTTAATTGGTTGTTTTCTGTTTTAAAATGTATTTAATAGTGATTATTATAGTAAAACAAGGTAAGAAAATGGGAAACGTATTGGTAATAGTGCTTTCCTAGAGTGCACGTTGAGAAGGCGGGGAGAGTCATTTCCACTTAGAATACTGTCAGTTTCCTCTTGTGACGCCTTAAATCTTCCTTCTCTCTGAGGTTATATTTTATATTAGTATTTTATTTATACATTTTTCACTAAAAATCAAAATCTGTCAATAACTGCTTGTATTCCATTACTAATGGCACAATAGAACGCACTAAGATGACGCAGTTCCGGACTTGTAGAAATATGAGTACTATTGAATTACTACTCTGGACTCCCAAACTTATATGATGACTTGTACATATGGCGCACCTTTGCCGTCAATACTCAGTTACATTTTCTATTATTAATACAGAATTTGTTTAGAGGCTAGTGACAATCTCAGAAATTACTAATATTTTTATTAGTTACTGATCAATCTTAACAGTCAACATATATGCTTGGTTAATAGGTCAAGTTGTGATAAACTAATAATACAATTTTAGGAAAAACGAAGTGTTGAAAAATTACACATAATTTTGATTTAATCTAAAATCGAAGCAATACGCGAATGATCTTTGTCGACATTTTGCAAAGGGCATTAAAAACTTATAAACATTAAATAAATAACATTCTCGACTTACTTGGATTATAACAGAGCATATTATTCTTCATAGCAGCTGAAAATAGCGCTTAGGTAATTCAGAGTAAAGTTTTATTTATTAAGGGGCATGAGTCTCTGATCAAAGGGATGTGGTAAAAATACATTGTAAGCCAAGTACATCCTACAGAGCTCCACATCTTGATTAAAAAAACACAATGCTACAAGTAGAGGGAGCTGTTGCCTCACCTCCCCACGTGGGAGGCTCTCAATAACTTATAGAATCCTAATTACTATTCCCTCCAAATACTCTTAATCCTTCTCTAATAAATGTATTCTCATACAGTTTATTAAGTTATATAAATCCTTAATTTCTTTATAAATTCTTTTACATTACTATAATACAACACTCCTTCAGTTTATGGTATTGAAAGACACACTAATTTACAATAAATCACAAAGGTGGAACATAACTCATTTGGAAAAATAAATAAATAAAAAAAAATAATATAAAATGTACTTCATTGCAGTCCAGAGATAGACACATAGCAGAAACCTTGGGTAAGATTCCCAAGTCCCTAAAGCAGTCCAGTCAACGAACAGTTATAGATGGAAATTTTTGGAACAAAATTTTTGACTTCGTAACTTTGTTTGGGCTGGATAGGAAGTGAACATATCAAAAGTCCTCAGCCGTAGCCTTTCTGCCGGGGGGAGGGGGGTTTAGAATGTCCCATTTTTCGGGTTTTCACTAATATCTCGGAAACCCTCCGTCCTAACGACATGACCATTCTATAACAACTCAAAACTTATTAAATTTCCTACAAGTTCTATACCATAAAGTTTTTCTAGATAACTTTAGTTTTCGAAATATCCGCTCTTGAAAGTCTGTCATTTTGGGAAAAACACACTTTTTTCTATTCTCGACCGGATATCTCTTCAACGATGAACCCAAAAAATAAATGTCGGCCATAGGGTTGTAGGACATCCATCCAGCTTTTATTTGTTATAGAAATGGCCTGTCACTAGGACGCAGGGTTTCCGAGATATAAGTGAAAACCTGAAAAATGGGACCTTCTAAACTCCTCCCCCCGGCACAAATGCTACGGGTGAGGACTTTTGATATGTTCACCTCCTATCCAGCCTAAACAAAGTTGAGAAGTCAAAAATTGTGTTTCAAAAATTTCCACCTATAGCTGTTTTCAAGCATTCGTTGCCTGGACTGTAGGTAGGCCGCCATTCATTCTGATTGAAATGTCATTTAGTCCCTTGAAATTTTCCAGTTAGATTAACCCCGCATTGCTTTGCAGTCCGGCGGGAGTAACGATGGATTCGTGGATTAAGATTTGACCACTATTCAAAACGCAGGTGTATTTCAGTCAAATTATTTATAAACATAGTCTACAAACTATGCCCGCAGGATAATAAAGGGGTTTATTACTTTTTCAGAAATCGGCTCCCCGTCATACTTTACAATAGGTGCCAAAAAAAGGATGATATCGTGCTATGGACATGGGCGTAAATAAGAACGGCTGAGGAGGCTGCAGCTCCCCCCCCCCCCGAACTTTTGATTTAATCGGTAAAAATGTGTCATAAAATCCTTAAAAATAAATTAAATAAGATCACTTACTTAAAAAAAAAATTTTGTCGCGTGTAATAGCGTTTTAGTTGGCTATTCTGTGTTGTCTGTGAAATGCTCCCCCCTCCCATCCCAAGATTATTTCTTACATATGCCTGTCGCTATAGAAGTCGACTAACTTGTCATTTCATTAAAACTGTCCGGCCGGTTTCGCATCCATTAATACCTCTTCAGGTGCACTAAGACTATTTAAACCTTCTACAGCCTAGAAGAAGGAAGACGAACCTTCAGCTACAAGGGCCACGTACAAACTGAGATCATTATTTATCTGCTTAGCTTAGCATCAGCCAAAAAATCTTATGCTCCCAAAATGCATGAATCAAAGATCAGTCCCGAAACAGGTCACCAGTGCTTAGTGGGAACGATACAGTAGAGGTATGATTCTTGAACATTCGGCACACTAAGGGATAGTGTGTTCCGTACTATGCTCCGGTCGCCTGATTTTCCAGGCACCCATTAAATTAATCAGCGGCTGTAAAATGGGTTAGTTGGTATTAATAAAATATTAAAATAAAATAGTCAGTAAAAGTGTTATTATTTTATTCACTGATCTTCTGCCTATTTTATAAAATATTTATTCATTAAAATGGCTCACCTAACATTAGTACAGCTCATGCGCAAGAGAATGGCTGTACTATATTATTAGAAGGAAAATTCACATAAATGTGTAAAATGGAAAAGTATAAATCATTCTCATAGATGAACTTTCCTGCATATTTATAAAGCCTGAGTAAAAGCTCAGTTGTCAATCTGTCTGGGTATGTAGCACAGCCCAATTACCGTCTCCAAGTACTTTAGTCAAGAAGTGCACTTAGAATACACATAAAATTTCACCTGAACTTTAGCAGTGAAACTTAAGTTAAAAGCAAATTTACATAAATCCCGTTCTATCTCAGGGAAGTTCAGCTTTAGGAGCTGAAAGTTACAAATCATGACCCAAAACAAGTTATGAAATCCATCATAGAAATATAATTTCTATGATGGATTTCAAATATTATTTAATATTGTTGGATTTCTATATTAAATATTTTGAATGTAGAATAATTCGTTCCATTGTTTTATGGGCTTCGTTGCCTTTTAAGTACAATGTAAACTAAATTAAGGAACCTTAAAAGTTTAATCTAAGTTTTTGTTGTTCTTCTATCTAACAAACCGTCCAAACGAAGCTAACGAGAAATATTCAATCGTCATAATAACCAATGCTTTATTTAATATTTTTCTAAAATTCAACCCTTATCCCAGAGAAACGTGAAATCGAGAACCGACATACCAATAGAATTTAAGCGCGATTTGTTACCATATGACAACCATTACGCGTTTCAATGTCAGCCCAGTACAGGACAAAAACTTATTATATTCTTCTTAAAAAAAGTATGAAATAAAACAACAGACAGAACACTATTTACAAGAATAACAAGACACATCTTAAAGTCATCCAAATCAACTCACTGGAATGTAATTATCGTAAATTAAGAAACTTGCGGTGTTTCTAATATTCCTGAATGAAATCGTTCTTTTAAGCTTTTGAAATATTAAATTCCAGGCCAAAGATCAAAAACATAGTTCATTTCATATAGAATGGATATCACAATTGGATTTCCTTCAACAAAATAACTAAAACAATATTACTAAATAAAACTCTGGACCCTACGAAAGAAGGCTAATAAAGTTATAAGACGATTTTGTTTTTATTTATTTTACACCCTAGTAAACCAGATGAATTCCCATAGCTGTTGACATTTCTGCAAAACAATTTCCTGGACAAATTTTCAAAGAGTGTGGTGTAATTTGCATCTGAATCTTCATTAGTTCGAAAGCCTACATCTATTAAGGGGGAATAATAATAAGCCTACAACTATTTTGGAATAATAATATGGAGAATATTATTGAGTCTATGATATTTATTTTTAATTAAGTTCTCAAATAATTGTTTGTTTAAATTAATGGGGCAATCCTGGTTAAATAAATGAGTGAAAGGAAGAATTCTGCCCTTTTCAGCGAGCAAGCGCAAGGCCAGCCATGCATGAAGTCCCCCTGCAGGACCCACACATTGGTCCTTTGGATTCTTAGATTGTAAAGCTGAGTCACGTAGTCTTTTGTAAGGGACCTACCCTCCACTGCTTATTGGATCTCTATATGCCGTTCCTATTTGCTCAAGGAAACTCCACCGTCCAGAGAAAAAAAAAATTGATATCGTTTAAACGAATGTCAAGAAAATCTCGGGTACAATTAAAAAGAATAAAGCGCTCTTAGATATTTCAAATTATAAGAATTCATGTAACATTTATTCGAAGGGTAATTCATAAAATAAGCTTTTTCTCTCGAGTTAACATTTTAAATACTGTCTAGTACTTAAGTAGTTGAATCATAGACATGTTGATAAAAATAAATTTGATATTTTTATACATTCTTTATATCTTCAATATTTGTTTAAAGTTGAATCGCCTAGCCGTGACAACTTATTTAATAAAAAATAAATAATGTACACATTTCTATTCCTATACTGAACATAAGTGATTTAGAAGCACAATTTGGGAGTGGCGGAGAAGTACGGTTTATGAGTAACATAAAAGTTAATTGTAGGAGTGATTATAGAAGTGCATTTAAGAATTGATATCAATCCTGCCTGAAATAGACTTTTTGGTTACTCTTAAAATATAGCTCAACATTACTCATAAAATGGACTCCTATATTGCTCTTAAAACGGACTACTTTCATCCTATTCCTTGTTGTTTTTATCCTGTAATGTGTGCAGGCTGTTTATATACATTTAATTTGCATGTAGGTAAAGTAAAACGTAAAAGCATGAAACATGAGTCTCTCTCTGTAGGGTTACTACAGGAAGGAAGTAGAAAAAGTAAAACGTCGGCCTACCTGATCTAAGATGTCGACATTTTCCGTTGAAACCTCTGGATCAAGTCATCTGGCACCCCTGCAGGAGGAAGAAAGTGCGCTGAAAGAAACCAAAAGGGGTTAAATGCGACAAAATTCAGAAAGAAGTAAGATAATAAGTTCGATTCCGCATGCGCGGACTTCTGAGGGAAACTCCTTTCTTCTGTTCGACTGTTTGCAATGGTGAATGAAATGTAGACAATACTGTAACTACTTCGTTCAATCTGAAATAATTACATTTAATTTCATATTCTGGCGCATTAGAATAATATTTATTCAATTCACTTTCTAGTTTTTGGGTGGCACTCCATATAAAACAGCGACAAATACTTTTATAGTGTACTAAACAAACTAGTGTAAGCGTTCCAGTGATAAAGCTATAACACACCATTCCTGTGAGTCGGAATTTTTTGAACCACGATATGCCGTTTGGCCCCACTGTGCGGCTTACCATGTTACGCCTACATTCTGCATCTAGAAAAGCAAAACCAAATAAGTAATATTACAATCTAATAACGCATATCTGTAACTGTTCGGGTTCACAGTTTCGAACCCGTGACCTCCGAACAGTGCGTCCTAGACGATTTTACCCAAGCCTATGACACTCCCCGGATCAAGGCCTACATATGTGCTAAGTTAGGTAAAAATCGGCAAACGGTGTGGATTTGTATAAGGAACAAACATACAGACAGACAGCTGGTAGACGTTTTTGACCTAGCCTACGAGACCCCCGAATGAGGAGCTACCTGTGTACCAAGATTGGTCAAAATCGGTCAAACGGTGTAGATTTGTATAAAGCACCAACAGACAGACAAACAAACAGGTTGACGACTTCGTGACTTTTTGCCCTTTAACTTTCAAACAAACAAACAATAACGGGAACCGGGGATACGAAGACATTAAATATGAAGAGGATTCAAGTAGGTTTGAGCTGTAACATCCAAACCCATTCAAGGAAAACCGTTTATGTGTTGGGAATTTTAATAGTTCTGTTGTCAAGAAAATTATATTTCACAGTATCCTATGCCTTAACGATAGTTCAAAATTACACTTTGTAAAATATCAAGTTTATATTCCAAACCAGAATGAATCAGCAAGGTCCTAAATGAGATATACCAGTTTATGTGTTGTTTTGCTTTATAGAATGAGCTTCTAACACTTTGTAGATTTGTAGTTTCAATACGCAAGGTGTATAAAGTGTATGACACTTGCATTTGATCGCAAAGTACATAATATAAGAATAAATAGTAAAAATTAAATTGTGGTGTATACAATACAGACAAGATTTGAAGTACCGGGTAGTATCATCATAGAGAAATAATCAATAGGAAATGTCTTGAGCTATTCCATGAGTGTAGTTTTTATGCAACTTTTGAGTAAATCTGTCCAATTTGATATCAGACTTGTGCCACTCGATTTATCATTTTTTTTGTTGTAAGATTGTGCTTCAATTCCATCAGTCCGCAGTTTATGCAAACTTAGACGCAAAGCATTAGACTCCTGAATACGTACAAATAATCCAAGTAGTAATTCGCGGATAACTGCAAATTTCGAATTACTTAAAGGAAAATACTGCAAATCAACAAAATTCTGGCTTAAACAACATGCGTTCTCATTTCATGACCAACAGGTCATAAAATATTTTTCATTCGATTTTTATATATAAACAAGCATTGTTTAGACAGAAGATAGATTTTAATTTTATTGAAATGTCGTACAAAATACTATGTAGAACAAAGGAAGTAAAGTTAGTTAGCAACCGGAATTTTTCATCAGTGTACTGCACTCTTGTGCGGAAATGATCACATCATAAACGATTTTTCGTTAATAGGATCTCGTTTTTATACGCATTTTTGAATGGAGAAATCGAACGAATCAACTTACAAGAAAAAAGTCCGTCACGCAGAAGCTGCATAACTAAGCACTTTAATCAGAATTTGGGTAGTTTAGACTGGATCCCAGAACAATTTGCTTAAAATCCTACAGAAATAAAATAAAAACAGGAATAGTTATCTTTTAATTTTGTAATGAGTAACTGTTCAATTAATAATTTTGTAATTAATTTGATTCCAGAGTTATGTTTACACATGGTACCTACTACACTACTTAATAAATACTAAAAACTTCATATTTTCGTCTTTCGATCTGACGCAGGAACAGGATACAGTTCCTCTAGTGGTAGTGAGCGCTCCTTGCGGCAGCCTTGCGAACCTACGTCTGGCAAGCTAATTCTATTGAAATATATTACAAAGTAAACCCCCCTTTCCGATTGACCGATTTAGCTCATTTTTACAACACTTCTTTCCCATGAGTTACCCACGACGTATACCGCGTTTCGTTATAATACAGCAGAAATTACGGCCGGTATGAGTATATTAGTAATTTGGGTCCGGAGTAAACCCTCCCTCCAAATGAACCGATTTAGTTTATTTTCACAACACATTTTTACCTGTAGATTACCAGGACGAATACCGAGTTTCGTTGAAATATAACAAAAATCACGGCTGGTGGTGGCGAATTGGTATTGTGGGTCCGAAGTAACCCCCCCCCCCCCTTCTAATGAACCGATATAGATTATTTTTATATCTCACTTTTCTCTCTAGATTACTAATACGAATACCAAGTTTCGTTGAAATATAACAAATATTACGGCTGGCATGGTCAAATTAGTGTTTTGGGTTCGGGGTAAACCCCCCCCCCCTTCCGGTGGACCGATTTTGGTGGTTAACGAACTCGTTCAGTCGTTTTTCGGTGTCTACTAGGTATTTGGAAAGATTTTGAGAAATTTTTGAAAAATTCCGTCATGGGTGCAACCTCAATAGCTACTTTCCTTCGGAGGAAAGTGCTAAAAGCTTAAACGATTTCTGTAAAATGGACAAGAAAAAAGTCCGTCACGCAGGAGCTGCATAACTAAGCACTTTCCTCAGAATTTGGGTAGTGTAGACTGCTTTCCAGAACAATTTGCTTAAAATCCTACAGAAATAAAATAAAAACAGGAATAGTTCTCTTTTAATTTTGTAATGAGTAACTGTTCAATTAATAATTTTGTAATTAATTTGATTCCAGAGTTATGTTTACACATGGTACCTACTACACTACTTAATAAATACTAAAAACTTCATATTTTCGTCTTTCGATCTGACGCAGGAACAGGATGCAGTCCCTCTAGTGGTAGTGAGCGCTCCTTGCGGCAGCCTTGCGAACCTACGTCTGGCAAGCTAATTCTATTGAAATATATTACAAAGTAACCCCCCCTTTCCGATTGACCGATTTAGCTCATTTTTACAACAGTTCTTTCCCATGAGTTACCCACGACGTATACCGCGTTTCGTTATAATACAGCAGAAATTACGGCCGGTATGAGTATATTAGTAATTTGGGTCCGGAGTAAACCCTCCCTCCAAATGAACCGATTTAGTTTATTTTCACAACACATTTTTACCTGTAGATTACCAGGACGAATACCGAGTTTCGTTGAAATATAACAAAAATCACGGCTGGTGGTGGCGAATTGGTATTGTGGGTCCGAAGTAACCCCCCCCCCTTCTAATGAACCGATATAGTTTATTTTTATATCTCACTTTTCTCTCTAGATTACTAATACGAATACCAAGTTTCGTTGAAATATAACAAATATTACGGCTGGCATGGTCAAATTAGTGTTTTGGGTTCGGGGTAAACCCCCCCCCCTTCCGGTGGACCGATTTTGGTGGTTAACGAACTCGTTCAGTCGTTTTTCGGTGTCTACTAGGTATTTGGAAAGATTTTGAGAAATTTTTGAAAAATTCCGTCATGGGTGCAACCTCAATAGCTACTTTCCTTCGGAGGAAAGTGCTAAAAGCTTAAACGATTTCTGTAAAATGGACAAGAAAAAAGTCCGTCACGCAGGAGCTGCATAACTAAGCACTTTCCTCAGAATTTGGGTAGTGTAGACTGCTTTCCAGAACAATTTGCTTAAAATATCCTACATAAATAAAATAAAAACATGAATAGTTCTCTTATAAATTTGTAATGAGTAACTGATCAATTATTAATTTGCTTCCAGAGTTATGTTTACACATGGTACCTATTACACTACGTAATAAATAGAAAAAACCTCATATTATCGTATTTTGATCTAACGCAGGAACAGGATACAGTCACTCTAGTGGTAGAAAGCGCTCCTTGCGGAGGCTTTGTGAGCCTACGTCTGGCGGGCTTTTCTATTGAAATATATTACAAATTAAACCCCCGCTTTCCGATTGACCGATTCAGCTCATTTTTACAACACTTCTTTCTCATGAGTTACCCACGACGTTTCGTTACTATACAGCAGAAATTACGACCGGTATGAGTATAATAGGAATTTGGGTCCGGAGTAAACCCCCCCCCCTTCTAATGAACCGATTCAGTTTATTTTTACAACACATATTTACCTGTAGATTACCACTACGAATACCGAGTTTCGTCGAAAAATACCAAAAATCACGGCTGGTAGTGGCGAATTAATATTGTGGGTCCGGAGTAACCCCCCCCCCCCCCCCCCTCCTAATGAACCGATTTAGTTTATTTTTACAACACATATTTACCTGTAGATTAGCACTACGAATTCCGAGTTTCGTCGAAATATAGCAAAAATCACGGCTGGTAGTGGCGAATTGGTATTGTGGGTCCGGAGTAAACCCCCCCCCCCTTCTAATGAACCGATTTAGTTCATTTTTATATCTCAATTTTCTCTCTATATTAACACAACGAATACCAAGTTTCGTTGAAATATAACAAATATTACGGCTGACATAGTCAAATTAGTGTTATGAGTTCGGGGTAAACCCCCCCTTCTGGTGGACCGACTTTGGTGGTTAACGAACTTGTTCAATCGTTTGCTAATTGAATGCTATATACCAAGTTTCGTGACGAAAAAACAAAAACTCTGGCCGCTATCGTGTTAACAGACACACACATATATATATATATATATATATATATATATATATATATATATATATGCATATATATATATATATATAGATATATATAAATTTTAACGGGGGCCATTTTCGGTGTCTACTAGGTAGGATCGATAAAGATTTGAAGAAATTTTTCAAAAATTCTTTCATGAGTCCAACCTCAATAGCTACTTTCCTTCGGAGGAAAGTGCTAAAATGTCTTTAGTTTCCTGTATACAGAAACGTCAAATAACAGATTGACTTCAAAATAATTCGTTCTATGTAAGATATAAGATTTTTGAAAGCTTCTGAGAATACGAAATATATTAAACAAATATTTTATTAGCATTAATAAGCAGTTAGAGACGTTACGTACTCTATGATAATACTCTTAAAAGTGATCGACTAAATGGTGGTTACTCTAAAAATTTTCCAAATGATAGATGATTTCGCATGATTCATGTATCACTTGGAATCTTGTAAAATTTCCTTCTAATAAGACAATGTTCAACCGCTGGTAGTACGATATCATCACCTTAGAAAGCCGACCATAATATCGTCAGTTATAGCAGCTCACCTACTTGCCCACGACACCAGACGACAGCTCAGAACTTTACTCAGCATCTCCTATATAAACCAGCTCCTTTCCCCACTCCTGGCAATTGTTACCCGTTACTTATCATGTGATACATCTCTGTACATCTTTTACTATACCAATAAAGTTTTTTTTGAAGTTACTAAGCGCGAAGTATTTAAGTGGCGCCCGAACTCGGAACCGCTCTGTTGCAAAGTAGAAGCCAGAAGCCCAGCTTTAAGACTGCCGCCGCTTCGAAAAGAAGACCCAGACGAAGAGGACTTCACAACAGAAGTATTTTCATACTTATTGCGGACATCCACCCTTCTTCCAGATACAGCCTTCAGTACTTCAAGAAGACTTGAGGTATAGTTATAATTAAGACACTTTGGCAATTTTTGGACTTAATTTATGGTTGTATTCTCTCTATAAGAACAATTTTTGTGATTTTTTTTTTATTTAACTTTTTATCTCATAACTTTAACGCATTTTTTTTTTTAAAATCAACTTTTAGTTAAGTAAATTACTTTTATTTTTGTGCCAATTTTGTATTTTTGTTTATGTCTACTCTCCAAGACAGACTCGACAAACACCGGTCTATAGACTTACGCGACCTAACGGAAACACTTGACGATATCACCATGTCTATCACATACTTACTGTCGAAGGAGGATTATGATCACATTCCTACCTATGACGGGAACCCAGAGGACTTGATATACTTCTCAGAGGCGGTACTTTCGGTATACAACACAACTTTCTCAGTGAATAATACACTATGCGACCAAAACCATGCACGCCTCTTAACGAAGGTTAAATCAAAATTAGTTGGCAATGCTCGTCATTGCCTTCTTACCAATAAATTCACTACAATTACAAACCTAATAGACTATTTACAACGAAAATTCAAAGACTCACGCACAATTGAACAGCTATCAACCCAATTGTTTAACACCAAACCTTATTATAAAGAACATCCCTTACATTTTATAGACCGTATTGCGAAAATACGTGCCCTCATATTCTCACGGGTCAAAATGGACGACGAAATCAATCAGGAAAACTATATTAAATTCAAAGATACCGAGATCAACTATCATATCACATCCCACCTACATCCCAATTTATGCGATTTCTTAAAACAATTAAAACTAGACTCGTTGGATGATATCCGTAATGCAATCCAGAATGAGGCATCGCACATTTTGGATAGATTATATAATGTTCACACAGATTCGGAATACCAATATAGACCACGACGGCCCACGAGACAGTTTCCAAGACAGGATCATAAATCACGACGCCTACCTGACGGCTACTTTGATAATTCAAGACAGAAATTTGACAGTTATCCTAGACAACCATATGACTCTTATCTTGAGGACTCTCGAAATAAATTTGATACTTATCCCCGACACCAGTATGACAGTTATGCGGAAGGACCTCAACAGTCTGATTCCAAGCCCTATCAGTGGAAACAACCACAATGGGACAGACCGAAACATACAATGCCACATCAGTCACACAAACCACATACTCAGGACTGGGACAGACGTAAGCAGGACGATTTTTTTCGAAATACTCCCCCTCGCCACGAATCACAAAACAAGGTATCGATGAGAACCGTTCGCTCAAATACACAACCGGTAAACCACATAGACGATGATGACAGACTCACACGTCTAGAGACCCAATTATCTACACGTACAGACAAATTTCAGCATTTTTTAGAACTCGGGGACAAACCACCTGCCCCGAATATACACTAGCCCTGACGGAAAACCACCCACATTTCACAGATAAAAAGGACACAACCTGGCTACTGGACACAGGGTCTACAAAAAACTATATCTCACCACGTTCCTTACCCGAGGGAACTCAAACTAACTCGGAAGACTTTTACGTAAAAACACCCACAGGACGCGAAAAAGGTACGCAGTCGATCGAACTGGACCTGGCTCCATATTTGGGTTTGAACTCTTCTTTTTTTATAAAATTTTTTATATTTCCATTTAGTGAAAAATATGATTTCTTAATAGGCTTCGAAACTATGAAAAAGCTACATTGTCAAATACACTGCGATACAGAAGAAATTAACTTCCTTAACGGCAAAGTTATTATAAGAAATAATAAAATAATAACCGCACTTAATGATAATAAGAATGAACTCACTAACAATAATAATGCAGTAATAACTAACAATTATAACATTATAACGAAAGATAGATTATGTAATACAGATAACATAGGACCCAAAACGAAGGGCCTACCTGTAGATAATGGTAAGATTTTTAATGGGATATCTCTAGTTGGATTAGGAATCCCCGATGACTTTGACATTCATCACACTGGTAACAATACATTTAGAGATATAATACGACATGATCACATCGATGAACTTACAAAAAATAAATTATTTACTTTACTCGGGCTTTACCCTTCTATGATTCAACACGAAGAAGAACCGCTTAAAGCAACGGACCTACTCAAACATAAGATCACATTAAAAACCGACAGACCAATATATACCCGGAATTATCGTTATCCCACTAATTTTAAGAATGCTATACAGACTGAAGTTGACAAATTATTAAAACAAAATATTATAAGGAAAAGCAATTCTCCTTATAATTCACCCCTCTGGCTAGTACCAAAAAAATTAGACGATAGTGGCAAGCCCAAAGTTCGCATGGTTGTGGACTATAGGAAACTCAATCGGGAAACCATACCTGACAAGTTCCCTTTGCCCAACATAGAAGACCTCCTCAATAAACTCAAAGGTGCTAAATATTTTTCGGCTATCGATCTTGCCTCCGGCTTCCACCAAATTGAACTCGAGGAAGATTCGATTGAAAAAACAGCTTTCAGTACGGATGACGGTCACTATGAGTTCCTACGTCTCCCGTTTGGTCTCTGTAACGCACCCCCGTCCTTCCAACGAGCCATGAATATGCTGCTCGAAAACCTCCCTAATACCCTTGTCTATATTGACGATATTATAGTTTTTTCGGAAGACTTAGACTCTCACTTACTCCATTTAGAAGCTGTCTTTAAACGACTCACTGAACATTCTCTCACCATCCAACTGGACAAAACTAAATTCCTACAGACTGAATTACCCTTTCTGGGCCACATTGTTTCCGCCAACGGGCTGAAACCAATGCCTGATAAAATTGAGGCCGTACTAAACTTCCCCAACCCATGTACAGAAAAACAAATTCGCTAATTTTTAGGACTGACTGGCTATTACAGAAGATTCATACGCAATTATGCACATATCGCGAAACCCCTGACTCAGGCTTTACGTACAACGACTCCTACGGATAGTACAGAATTTCACTCGAGCGTCCAACAGTTGAAAGAACTTATCACTAATGCTCCAATTCTACAATTCCCAGACTGGCAGCGACCGTTTACCTTAACTACTGATGCGAGTAATGTAGCCTTAGGCGCAGTTTTATCGCAACTTTCCGATGGTCATGATCATCCCATTGCGTTCGGGTCTCGCACACTCTCTGCTACCGAACAGCGTTACTCTGCTATCGAAAAAGAACTCCTAGCAGTTGTATGGGCATGTAACCATTTTAAACCATACCTGTACGGCAAAAGATTTACCCTTCACACTGACCATAAACCACTGATTTGGATTTTTTCTATGAAGAACGCTAATACACGACTCATGCGATGGATCTTTCAGTTAGCTGATTTTGAATTTGACGTACGACATATTGAAGGACGGACAAACTTTGTGGCAGATGCCTTATCCCGGAATTCCACCACACTGACAGATACGAATCTCAACGCAGTTGAATATGAAATAGACATCGATCCCGAGAGGGAACTTGAAATAGCCCTTGAAGAAGCGCTTCGAACAGACATGCCGCCTGTCAATCATGAATTTATTACTGAATTACTGGATGACAACACTGATCTCGCAACTGTTCATTCACAGGAATCCTCCAATCAACAAATATGGATAATAGATGAGGATAAGCCCATAAATGTTGAAAAATATCAAATTTTCATCCAACGAGGTAACTCACCTACCCATACTCTGCGACCTTTTAACAAATTTCGGTACATACTCGAAACGGCGTACCCATGGAAACAAGACTTAGAGGACAAATTACTCGAACTTCTCAAACCCCATACCACATATGGCCTTTACTGCGAACCAAATGTTGAAACAGTTCGAAATGAATACGAAGGCATATTTGACGCTATTTCCCATATTGTACGGACCCAGTATCCTTCCGTAAAATTAAAGCGGTACAAGATAAAATGTCTTGACATTGACACGGATGATGAACAACAAAATCTAATCGAATCGTATCATTTAGGGAAAACATACCACAGAGGCGGTCTCGAGACTTATTCAAAACTAAAACGACTGTACTATTTTCCTAGAATGAAAGACAAGATACTAGATTATGTCAACAAATGCGACATCTGCCGACGGACCAAATACGACAGAAGACCCATCAAAACAAAATTTTGTGTAACACCTACACCTGACCGACCCTTTGCGGAATTGATGATGGACACCTTACATTATGAACAAAAATATATTATAACATTGGTAGACACATTTTCTAAACGTCTCTTTGCTCGACTGACAAGTAGTTTAAACTCAACGAACGTACTCCACATCCTGACAGAGTATCTTGAATTGTATCCTACTCCTGAAAGGATTAAAATGGACAATGGGAGAGAATTTAAAAATTCCTTAATTGAAAATTTCCTCGAAACTCAAGGTATTGAAGCCTATTACACAACACCCAATCATCCTAACTCCCTCGGCCTTTTAAATAGAGTCCACTCGACCATTATTGAACTGCTACGGAATATTTCTATAGAAGAACCGAAAGAATCCCTCTCACGAAAAATCAAACTTTCAGTAATCGCCTATAATAACTCTCTTAACCATAAACTCAAACTAACGCCTAACGAAATCTCATTTGGCCCTAACCATCTCACGCCTAAATTGGTGGAAGCTAGCATCAAAGAACGCTTAGTCGCCCAATATCATGACAGATTAAAGTTATTGCAATCCATTATCAAACAAAATATTGACAGGGAAAAACGAGACCGAACAGATAAATTAAATGTAGGGAGAGAAGATCCTGATATTCCTGAGGAAACATATGCACGTGTGCGGACTCGATTAAAATCCGAAAACCCCTATAAGCCAGTGGTTAAACTGCAGGACAATCGCAAACAGATAACTGCACACAAAGACAACATACAACGAGGTAGGAAAAACTACAACACTCAGAAACGGAAAGACTTCACCCAGACTCTTCCTTCTGTTGCAGATGACGCCGGAACTATGGACATTGCCAACCTGTCTCCTACTCATACTGACGCTGACGAACGCATATGACGTGACAGACGTCACCCAGTCACCAGGAATACTACCTATTCGACTTCCTGACTCATATTCCCTTGATAAGTACTACACACTCACGCACTACCTTAACTATACAAACCTCTATGCCGAACTACTCTATACCGAAAATCTCTTACCATTTCTTTTTGTCACTTCCCTTACGTAGCTCTCAATATAACTCGTTCTATCTCCTTCAAATTCCTGCCATTCACAATGATCAGGTCATTACAACTCTAGCTCCTTACTCTCACATACTTCGGAACAATACGGACACATTTACTGGTAACTGTACACTTATTATGTCCTACTATTACTGTACAAATATACAACCTTTAAGGAATTTATGTGTTAATAATCTATTTTTAGGTAACTCAGGAGGATGTGTATCTACCTCCGTTTTTGCTCATTCCTTTATTAAATATATTAGTAGTATAGATTTGTATCTTAGTTTTAAGAATAGAATTGTACATATATCTGACCATTCTAATCCTATATTTTTGCCTCCAACGGCCCTTCTTAAATTATCACATAATGAGACTATTCTGGAATGTCCTCAACCGAAAACTCAAATAATTGATACTTCTATTTTAAATTTAGAACATAATCCATCTCATGTCAAACAATTGAACATAACTTTTGAACATTTGGACTCCTTTAGCTTAAGCAATATACAATTCGAACCTCTAGAGATGATCTCTTCTAATCATACTCATCTAATCCTTATTTGTATAATTACCTATCTATTTTTATTCAATATTATTGTTCTTATTGGTAAATATTGTAAGCCAAAGTGTCTGTACTTGTGCAAAACCTCTCGACCAGAAGCAGCGATGCCTTTACAGCCACCACCGCTGCACATCTCCCATAGATGCTGCGATCCTTGGAAGCTGCCTTCATGATCTTCTCAGAGGACTTCGAAACTTCAGCAGGGGGGAGTTATAGCAGCTCACCTACTTTCCCACGACACCAGACGACAGCTCAGCACTTTACTCAGCATCTCCTATATAAACCAGCTCCTTTCCCCACTCCTGGCAATTGTTACCCGTTACTTATCATGTGATACATCTCTGTACATCTTTTACTATACCAATAAAGTTTTTTTTGAAGTTACTAAGCGCGAAGTATTTAAGTGTCGACACAAATGCAAATTATCGAATGTGAAAATTGTTTGGCACTTTATGACTTTATATATATTTTATCCAATGATATATTTTAATTAGACTTAATGCACATTCGTGAGTTTGATATTCAGCAATTGATAATTATTTTCTTCAATTTTCGAGAGTTTGCCACAACGTACATCAGTCCTAAAGCAATCAGAAAAATTGAAAATGAAAAATGCGTTTTTTCACATTCGATACTTTGCATTTGTATCGACGATATGTTGACAGAGTTGACCCCTTTAATATATTCCTTCATGAGAATAGAGCAACGTGGATTTACAGTTCACGTTTATACATATTTTAATCCAATTTATAAGATTCTAAAAAATAAGTAATAGTCCTAAGTAAGTAATCGTAAAAATAGTCCTAAGAAAGAGCTTCGTCCGTGGTTTTGGAGGTGTCTGTCGTTTTTTCAGTTTATTTGTTAATTTATAGTGTTGGCGACCTTTATGTTCATTTTTAGCCGCACACATCATAGCGTTAACTTAAACAGTAATATAAAACTAAATGTAACCCAGCAAATAACAAAGACATTAAAACCCACTCAGATCAGATATAGGTTATTAAAAATAATAGTAGCAACAATTTTCGAGATACTCATCAAAGAGAGACACCAAGTGCAGGAAACAGCAGTGCCCCTCGTCGCGTGACCGCCCTGCTTTTCCACCTATTCAAGGCCTTGTCATTGATAAAATCGTATAAAAGTCCTCCCAACAACCACATGCGTCAGAAATGAATATTTACACCATAACAGGTTTCGCCATCGTTCTCTGTGTGAGTATAGTCGCAAATGTATTTTTAAACATCAATAATCCTTAGTGATTTTACTTAACGCACTATTGACTTAAAATACTTTAGTAGATAGGAATTCACTTTAGCATAACTAATAACTACGAACGTATTTAGTGTTTCATTTCGTTCTCCGCAATATTTAAATCGGGATATTTATTGGTCACCACTCTTTTCAGCAAGGACAGTAGTTGCAATGTTACTTTGTTTTACAATACTATAGATCTCGTTTTAGAAGTGTGCCAAGAACGTAATGAGAATTAAAACATAAAAACTTTAATTTTGTATGTTATTGTTTAACATAGGTTTTGTGCTTTTCGGCAGGTAAAATTTATAACATTTGGTTTGTTATGCTCTTATTGTGATTAAATTATTAATAAGTTCATATACAATTACTATTTAGTATACAAAATAAGTTTCCACCGTATATGTATCGTAGCTATCGTTTAGTTAGCATCCCTTCAAGGTTCATTCCCACCTACATAAATATTAAAGAATCCATAAATAATTTTCATTAATAATTTAAAATGCCCAAATAATTGATCAATTTTTAATCAACATTTTTATTCGGGAAATTTATTATTATTTAAAATTCTACAAACATAACTAATACCAGGAGGTGAACTTAAATTCCCCTTTTTTATATTAAAATCGATTATTTGTTGGATATCCTTCCTAGAAATATTTGGTTTAAGTATTTAATTTACATTTCTTTTATTTACTGCATTATTTTTTTAAGAAAACCAATATATACCGTAATTGTGATCTCCCCATGGACTAAAAGGCTAGCACACTCGATATTTAAGCGGGAGACGTGGGTTCGAGTCCCGCCTGTATAGTGTTGACATTCGTGCATAGGCTCGCTTAAAAAAATTCATGCTACAACATGGGACGGGTTGCTAACTGTAGAAAGCCCGGCACAATTGGCCTATAAGCAGATGCGCCGTAAATAAAATACTTCTCTTTTCGTCGTCGAATGTCTCGCCGTTATGGAAGTGATATGAGAGTTTTCTCAAGATTAATTGATTTATAAGAGCGGTTATGATTTCGTTGTCTTCAATGTTTTATATTTTGGTTAAATCCTTTCTTCAGAATATGTAAGGAGCCTCCTATGTAAATACCGTTCGCAATCTTTCGGTTAATTTCATAAATCAAATATTTTGGATTGGATTTATTTATTTAAATCCAGAAGTTTATAAACTCAATAAAGTAAAAAAGATCATGTAAAGGAAAATTAAATAAAAATAATACAAAAAATAACAAAGAATTTAAATATATAATCCAAATATTTATGAAAAGTATTTTGACTAAATATTCGATTTTAACATATCAGAAGATCAGTAGATGCGGAACATTTATGTCGAGCCTTTGGTGGATAGGCCACGATGGTAGACCAACTCACCTGGTGGTTTAAAGTATCATGGTTCTATTTTAAATAATAATAAATTGTTTTTGAAGGTGACAATTATTAATGGATTTTCAAACAAAGCCAGTAAACACAATAAAAACGTATAAAATAAGCCAAAATATAAGCATGATAATAGAAGGAAACTGAAAATTTATTCAAAATATAAACGAAGAGAACATATAAATACTAAAGATCATTTTTTTCTACAGTATGCAAAAAAATATTTCCATTGTTAATATTACACAGTAAAGTTGTTAATACACAGAAAATCCAGCAATCGATGTCCTTTTTTATTTTTATTTATTTTTTTTTCTTTTGGAAAGTAGTTTTGAATTTAGTCGTTAGCCTTCAGTAACTTCAGATGTCACCGCTGAACGGGATATGCTACTATTCAAATTAAAACATTTTATTTTATATTAGGTATTCTAAAGAAAAATTATGTGGATATATTTATAAACAAAACTATGTTGAATTAAATATTTCCCTTCTAAAATATTTAAAGATTAAGTAATATAAATGACAATTCTAAAGGCTGTACTTATGAAAACAAACTAATAAACATTTTGGGGCGATTGTACATTCTGTTCTAGCGTAATTCATCCAACCATATTGGAAGGAAACCATATTTACAAAATCGGAAATGGCAAAAAATACTAGAATTTTAGTTTCGGATACTCCAAAACGACGGATTGAACTAAACATTTTTCACTCATTTGGCATTCATCCAAGATAATAGATTTATAAATTACATAACGAAGTTAAATTCACGAAGTTTTACAATCCTTATATAAGTACTCTTCGTAATGAATACGAAGAGTGCCGTAGTACTTTTCAACTTCGATAGATGGGAAAGCCCAAAATTTACTACATGTATATTTTATTCAGTTCATTACAAATATTACATATTACCTACACTTAATATTATTTCAATTCATCTCATTGTTGAATTAAGATAAATTTGTTTTGATGATGTGTCCGTCTGATTTTATCCTTCACGATTTGAATTTTTAATTTTAACTATATCAGTGCTGATATTAAGTCACATGAACAATTAAGTGTTATTTTATGTTAACTCCAAACCTTCGTGAATTGAACTTATTTACCCGTAATTTAATAAACAAGGGAAACAAAAAACAAAATCTGACTAGATAATCTTGTTTTAAATTTTATTAGCTTTCTTCTTTTAGAAAAAAAAAAAAACAACATTGAAATCGGTTAAGATTTAGAGACTGCAGTCTTTTGTGAAACACGATATGTCGTTTGGTCCCACTGTGCGGCGGGCCGCAGGTCGAATATAGATGCTTTAGATCATCATTCGAAGGCCTAATAAATTACAAACAAAATAGTTTCAGGCGTAAATTATGACAGAACCATTTCGGTATAAATAAATGTCGGCGCTAATGGCCCAGACGTCGATGCGCCGTAAAAAATAAATAAAAATATAAAAATAAATGTTGCTTGAATCTTAAGAATTCCCCTTCTAAGGTTTATAAATCAAGCCGTATATAGTTATTATACGGAAAAACGCAAAGATGGCACAGTTCCATATATTAATTTCTGATTGTTAAGACAAAAATATAAATAACAATAAAAAAAAAATATACATTATTAATAGCCTAATTTCTGACAACAGGTAGCCCTGAGCGGGGTGGAGGGACAAGGAGCAGGAGGCCAAGGAGGAGCTGCAGGTCAGGCGAATGCAGGCATTGGCTTCGGAGGCGGTGCAGGAGGAGGCGCAGGTGGTGGTGCAGGTGGTGGTGCATCTCTCATAGGCAACGAGAATGCAGTCCCGAGACGGGTGGCAAGGCAGATACCCATGCCACCGCCTCCACCTGGCATGCCTCCAATGCCACCCGTACCTGGAGTCTAACCACATATCTAGGATAGTGCAGTATTAATAGTCAAACATGTACACAAATATATTTACTCACTGTACGTACATTTTATTGTGCTTACCTATCTCAAAAAAAAATCAATAAAAAAGAATGTAATGCATAGAAAAAAGTGTATATTCATACATACGAGTGAGTGTGGTTATAAATAAGCGCAAAAGCACAAAATTCTCCCCTTTCCAATTTAAAATGAAATTTCCCTTCCTTTTAGCGCGGTACCTCCATAGAGGTGAAACCCGCTTATAAGGTTGAATCCGGAATTGCATACTAGAATATTTCACATTTTAAAACCTATAGATCACAAAAATCACGTGTGTGTGTGTGTGTATGCGCGCGCTTAGGTGTGTGCGTGTATATTTTGGATAAACTCGAAACCAGGTTGGAAGTCGTAGTAAAGGTAAATCATTCAAAATTCTATTAGATGTCCTACAAATACGGTTCTTATGCGATTTTTGATAAAGGGATCTCATTAGTTGGGGCTTAAATGGAGTGATTTCCGTTAAGGATTTCGGGGGGGGGGGGGGGCAGGGAGCATTTCCGGGATATGGAATAATAACAATTTAGAACTTGGAATAGTTTTAGGCAACTAAAACGCTATAACAAGAAAAATAAACTATTTTTTATGAACTAAGTGATCTTATTTAATTTCTTTTTAAGGATTTTATCACACATTTTTATTATCAAATGAACATTTCGGGGCCTTTATAACCCCCCTTATAACGCCCATGCTGAGGTCTTGCTTCGCTTTGAGGTTTTATTTTACTCATTTCACGAAAGATTAAGACAAAGCATTGCCTGTTTCTATTCTAAGGTTCCTAAATAACAATAGAGATAAGAACGAAAAAGCGCTAAGATGACGAAGTGTTGGATAACGCGCAATTCCTGCGAGTCGAACGTTTTTGAAATATAAATTTTAACTACATACATTTAATTTAGGCAGTATCCTGTCTTTAATATAATAAATAAATATAATAAACGAATGGCTAAGGAATAGTTAAAATGGGACCATAAACTCCTATTATTGTACGATTAGTAACTATTACAGACAGGAAAGTTTCTTCAATGACTGTTGGGAAACTCTTGATAAATGGTTTCTCTGCAGGAAGTTCGCTATATTAGTTTTCCAAGTACTATATCCTCTTATCATAAAACACACACAATAGAACAATTACAATAGAATGTACATTAATTGAAGGGGTCGTGGCAAAATAGTGTCAAGCGCCATTTTTAACAAAACCTAACTGTAGCTGCTATATGTTGGATATTATATGGGACTAACAGTTGAAATGGTTAAAGGCAACAAGATTAAGAAGCATACAGAGCTTGCCATATTTTAGCTGCATTTGCATCTAAATCATATATAAATATATTATATAATAAAATTATTATTGTTATTTATTGATGATATTATATTTATATAATATAAATATATATATATATATATATATATATTATATAAATATAAATACATATGTATATATATATATATATATATATATATATATATATATATATATATATACATATATGACTGTCGTTCTCTCGCAGGCTCAAAAATAGTCAGATTTTTATGAAATTTGATACAAAAATATTTCGTGAGATTTCGCAGGTCAAGTTTTTACTATAGGTCTTTAACGTAGGGGAACGAATGAAACAATTTTCAAGGTGAAATTTGCAACCGTTTTCGAGAAACGTGGATATAAATAGTTTTTCAAACTAATTTTCGGTTTGAGTACTTAAAATCGTTGGATTCAACTAAAATATTTTCTACATGTTTGAAATTCATCTAAACTAAGACATTTCAATTTTGATTTACCTTTTGGAGTAAAGGAAGTATTCGAAAAAAAAATGTAGTAACAGACATGAGCAGTTTTAGGATTTTCGTATAATTTCTTAAATATCTCGTAGACGGTTGAGAAATCGTCTACGAGAATAAATTCTCTACGAAAAAAGGTTCTCAAGCAATTTTCGATGGGGCTATGTCAATCAAAGAAATAAGTGCTTCGAAAAAATAAAACTTCGAAAGTGTTAGTTTTGTTCTTTAGAGCGAGTTTTGTCTGTTTTTAACTCACTTTTTAATAGGTAGTTTTTTGTAAAACAAGGTAAGAAAATATATACAGAAGTATATACAAAAAGTCCGACTCGCAGGAACTGTGTCATCTTAGCGTGGTTCCTTTCTTATACCTAGTGTCATTTGGAAAGATTGAAATAGAAACAGTTATTCTTTTGGTGAAATCCTTTTATTACCCGATACAAAGGGCCAGCGTACCCTTTTACCTAGAATCCCACCCTACAGCAGAGTTAGCCAACCCCCAGTGCTACAAACTAGAAATAGTTATTTCACAGTATCAAATATCAAAATGTTTCTAATTTCCTTGTCTTCTTCTACTGTAATACTAATTCTGTAAATAAATGAAATTTAAAACAAAAAACAACCAATAGAGAAGTGAGCTAAACAACTACGAAAACCAGTTCAAAAGAACAAAACAAAAACATTTTTGAGCCCTTATTTCTCCGATTGACATCGACTAATCGAAAATATCTTTGAACCTTTTTTGTAGAAAATTGAATAAGCTTTCGAATGATTACTTTCCACTTACCACGATTTCCAAACCGTTTTCGAGATATTAAGGAAAATATACCAAGTTCCCAAAACTTTTCATGTCTATTAATAAAATATTTTATTCGAATCCTTCCTTAAGTACGAACGTAAACAAAATTTAAATATCTTTGAAACGTGAATTTCAAACATGCAGAAAATGTTTCAACTGAATACCATGATTCTGAGTTACCCTAACCAAAAACTATTTTTGAAACTATTTTTCCATTTTTCTCCAAAACGGTTAAAGCTATCGCCTTAAAAATAGTTTCATCCGTTTTTATATGCGAATAAACCTATAAAACGCGTGCTTGCAAGCACATGAAGTAAGCATAACGATTTTGTTCGGGCGAATTTTGCTCCAAAAACCATGTTCCGTATTCTGCTGGTTAACGACCTTGACCTTTCAAATTAGACGAAAGATTTGTTATATGCAATATGTTTATATATAGACGAAAGAACCACCGTTTTTATATATAAATTTGAACCACCGTTATTTTCGTCTTCTAGGGGTTCTGAAACGTTTCTAGTCGGCACTTCCGGATTGTTTCATGAAGTCAACCTTATGAGTGGGGTACCTCCCTATGAAGGGAGGGAGGAACCGCGCTAAAACAAGGGGGGGATCATTTCCGCTTATGATACTATTGTGGCGCCTCACAGTGGTGCCAAACGCCTGATTTTGGGGAAAACCTCTAGATACTTGAATCATTCTGATTTCGGGGTCATTTTTGATGCGTTTTTTTGTGCCGAGTCGAATGAGATCAATGCCAATTCGATAGAATAATTATTTTGGAAGAAAAACGGTTTTTATATTACGAAAACCGTGAGAAACAGCAATTATTCAATTTAAAAAAGTCATATTTTACACAATTTGTTGAGGTATGTATATTTCAAAGTGTATTCTTGAGCGCTAAGTTGAATAAATTAACGACCAATGCAATACTGTTAACTGTTCTCGACGTACTCCACTTTATTACAATTTTCGCTTATAACGGATACATTTTGACAGTTGCACACGACCTATTAGGTGGATCTCACTGTTAATGTTACGTTACTTGCTATCACAAACTGTTGAACAACTCTCTGCAGAAAATAATAATGGTAAATTCATTTTTCGTGAAATAATCTCATCAATTCATTTTATTAGGCTGTACATACGATGAATACGGCGATGAATTTTATAGGACAGCAAGTTCAAAACATGCACTTTTACGCAAAACTATGCGGAGAGGATAGCTAAGTACCGCTTTTTTTTTCTACACCAAAAAATCTAAAGATAACTTAGTTTCAATACAGATTTCTTCACAACCTAAATGCACCAATTTCAAAGTACATTTTGGCAAAAAGGAAAATTGTTTTAAAAGCTACGTATATACATGAGACTTCTTGGGTAATGCCAATTTTTTAGGAATAAAATAAGTGGTATAAAATATTGTTCTACTTTTCACTAAAAACTGTGAGATTTTTACTCGGTGAGAAAACGGTCAACAACAAGGTATATTGTGGTCGGAACTATTAATACAATTGAAAAGTAATATTAGAGCAGTATTCTACAATTAATTAGGTTTAAAAAAATGTTAGTTCAAACGGGATTGAACACCTTTGGTTTTGGAGGTTTTATCCCTCTCGGCACCACTGTGCGCCTTCTCTTTGAGGTTTTATTTTATATTCTTTAAGAAAGATTAAAACCTACCAATAAGAGATTCTATTCCTTTACTAATAGCAATAGGGATATGGACGAAAACGCGCTAAAATGACGCAATTCCTACGAGTCGTACTTTTTTTTATTTTGATAAATCAGGCGCCAAGATACAGTATATATTCCCAATGTGTTTTTTATCAATGTCTAAGCCAAGGTCAGTTATAATGGAAATGAGACGCATCGAAAGTTCTCTTTATCACTCAAGAGTTTCTTCCCTTTATCATCATTAATATGCATATCTAGAAGTTCGGAACGAGGAAAACAAACTTCAACTTTACTAGGAAAAACAGATAGGAGAAAATGTTTGTTCGCTTTCAGAACAGAAGTAACGTAATAAAGTATAAACTGGCATTAAATGGAAGAACAGGACAAAATAAAATGTACTAAAACATTTAAATAAATATTGCAAATCATATCTTGTCTATACATAAATAGTTGTCAATTCGCATTTTCGGGTCTAGAAGAATGGTCGGTCTTTACAAAAAGTGTCATAAAAATACTTAAATACTATGTCTAAAACGGAAGGTCAGGATCGTAAACAGGCTAAATCCATCAACCGGAACACTGTTTTTGCAGACAAAATTTATTAATAATACCCAGTACAGTTTTTATAGGTAAACCGAACGAACCCACTCAAGAAATCAACACGTTATGCATATTCGTACACATATAGTTTTACACCCTCACACACACACACACACACACAAACACACACACACACACACACATATATATATATATATATATATATATATATATATATATATATATATATATATATATATATATATATATGTAAAGCCTGAACGTAGATATAGTGTCAAAAGAACGGCTTAGCTACAGACGTAACACGGGAGTGTTGGGACCTGTCTCTAAGAGACAAGTCTACGCTTATCCATAAAACCCTAAAAAAACTTTTATATTCCCTTCTCAATAATGCCTAAAGGAAAAAGAGGAAACGAATAAAAAGTCCGACTCGCAGGAACTGCATCATCTTACCTCGGTTCCGTTCTTATCCCTAGTCTCATTTGGAAAGATTAAAATAGAAACAGTTATTATTTTGGTTCCACCTTTCTTGAAAGGTCTTGATTTACGATCTTACCTGTATGGGTCGGCCAACCCCAGAAAGGCTCTCGCATAGAGGCAGTTGAATATAGTCAAGGTCTTTGAACCTCTCTCTTGGAAAGCTATTTTTCTAACAATAAATTCTTTTTCTTATTTTACTTAACCTCTTTTATTGCCAAATACATTATCCAAATATAAGCAATTAAAAAATAACAAGGAATAAAAACCTACAAAAAGAACCGTTCGAATAAACGAAATCAATTACTTTAAAGTTATAAGTATTTATTTCTCCGATTTACATCGCCTAATCAAAACTTTCTTCAGAACCTTTTTTGTAGAGCATTTAGTAAGGTTTCGAGTGGTACCAAGATTCTCAACCGTTTTCGAAATATTAAGGAAAGTATACAAAGTTACCAAAACTTCATGTCTAGTAATAAAATATTTGATTATAACCCTTCCTTATCTCCAAACGTAACCAAACTTTCAACATATTAGTTTTGATGAAATTCGAACATGCAGAAAATGTTTCAACTGAATCCCATGATTCTAAGTACCCAAACCAAAAACGTTATTCAACAAATATTTTTTCAATTTTCTCGAAAACGGTTAAAGCTATCGCCTTAAAAATGGTTTCATTCGTTTTCCTAAGCCAAGAATCCTATAAAACGACTACCTGCAAGCATATGAAGTAAGCGGAACGATTTTTTTCGCACGAATTTTGCTCCAAAAACCATGTTCCGGTGGGCGGATTCTGCTGTTTAACGAACTTGACCTTTCAAATTAGACAAAAGATTTTCGTAACAAATTTCATCAAAATCGGACCATTATTCGCTGTGCTAGACCGCGAACAGACAAATATATATATATATATATATATATATATATATATATATATAAATTTGAACCACCGTTATTTTCGGTCTCTAGGGGTTCTGAAACGCAAAACTTTCTAGTCGGCACTTCCGGATTGCGTCAACCTTATCAGCGGGGTTCCTCCCTATGGAGGGAGGGAAGAACCGCGCTAAAATAAGAAGGGAGAGCAGTAAGAAAGTTAAGAGGAGATGAAAGCCGAGTATCGCTTTGAACAAGATAAGGAGATGATGATGGAATGTGATGGAGGTGGAGTTACACACTACACACCCACCACTCCTCCCAATACTTACAAGTCCAATCAACAGGCTGGCAAACTTTACCCATTAGCTCAGAAGGGGCTACCTACAAAAACCAATTACAGCATTGGGGCCTATTCCATCATGAAGGATATAGCCTTTCTTGGGAGGTGGGGCAAAGAAATCAGCTGGTCGTTAAACCTACAGAAACATTTAGAATTCATATTGAAGATGAATTTTTGGAGTGATTCTCCAATGTTTGATACTAGACTATCTTGTTTTTAAGGTGACAATACACGTTCAGTACAAACCTAAAGGCAGAGCCTGATCTGCCGAGAATTGGACTGAACGAGTCTAGCACACACACGATAAGTCACACCGCAAAGCAGAGACTGCATAGGAAATAATTTCGGAGGGCAGCTGGGTGCATTTCGGGGGGATATAGAATACTAACAATCTAGAACTTGGAATAGTTAAACAACTAAAACGCTATTACACCCAATAAACATTATTTTTTCTAAACTAAGTGATTTATTTTTCTTTTTACTTCCTTTTTTAAGGTTTTTATGAAAGTCCCCTCAGCCTCCCATATATTCACCAACGATAATAGGTACAAATAAACATATTTTTTTCGCGTTGTCTGTCTTTCTTTTTTCTTTTTTTTTTTATTCATAACTAAAATATATACTATGTTGAGGAGGCCCCGGTGGCCGCGAGTGTTAACACTTTCAGGACCGATGGCTTCGAAAAGAATTTCCACCAGGGCCCAAGTCTTCTTTTTGTATAGTTATTTCGGCAAACATTTATTTATTTAACTTTTAACGTCCATTATTATTAACTACCAATTTTAGGACGGGTTATCTATAGGTTACCACCCCATTCTAGCCAGGACAGGGCTGATGCAAACATTTAAAAAAAAAAATAAGTGAAGAAACTTTTAAAATTAAGTACTTTTATTAGTGGATTAATTACAATTTAGTAAAATTTCAAATACACCACGATAGCGGGCCCGCTGAAGGAAGTTATTGGGCGGATTCAGTATCATACGGTACCAGACCCGCAATCCTAACCGGGAATGCGTCATGAGGTGCCAAATTAAATAAGAAGCGTTTAGAACGATGCCCAGAGTAGCGGGATCGAAAGAAAACCAAGCTATCTGCTGACGCATATGCCACGACGCTGGGCCCGCAGAACACATCGCTGTGACGCATATGCCACGACGCTGGGCCCAACGTGTTAAGGCGTGAGCACTTAACACTCCGTGCCAAAGGTCGTGGGTTCGATTCCCACTAAGGGATGGTGGCTTTTCTTTAGAAAAAAGAAAAGGCATCAGCCCTATCCTGGCTAGAAAAGGGTGTGATCTATAGATAACCCGTCCCAAAATTCGTAGTTAATGATAATGGACGTTAAAATTTAAATAAATAATATACTATGTTGATTTAAAGTTGGATACATATGATATTAAATCATAATCATGAGCGCATTTTTAAGTCCTCTATTAACTTTGTGGTCAATTCAGTCGACTACGTATTGAAAGAAAATCAACTGAAAGCCCGTACGCAGGAACTGCCGGGAGCTGCTCCGGAACACGTCCACACTCGTAATGTTGCGCAACAATGAGTCCCGAAACAGCGGGACTCAGATTCTTGTATCACCTGGACCCGCAATACACTCCTGATACACGGGGCATGTTGCGCGGCAGAATCGCAACAATCCAGATACCGAGATTCAGCTCTGTAACAATGACGCACAACATTATGTCCCAGTGTGTACTAGCCTTAAAGGATCAGTTTGTTTACAGTTCTTAAATGTGATTTAAGATTCAATAGTCCGTAAATATGTCAAAATCGTCTGTTAAGTTCCTGTCTTTTAAGTTTTGAGCGATGTTGCCAGGTAAGTCGGGAGTCCAAATGTAGTCCGAGGTAGTGAAATGTATCAGAAGAGTTCAATGGGACGTTATTGAAGAGTACTCATGTACAGGAATCGCGCCGGAGGGTGAAGGTGATGTGATGACATTGTTCCTCATTTACCTTGATTCTCCATGTTTTGTACCACTATTTATTCAAGTGGGACTATAGGGTCATTCCATACCAAGTGATCCAAAATAAAGGAAACAATTTCCCTCACATTTTTTTGATTTTTTAAAAATTTGGCTCATCAATAGTACCCCATACGACGATAACAAATCCAAATTTTTAGAAATTTATCTTAATTAGTTTTCGAGTGATGAAACTTAAGTTTTTTAAAAAAGCACATTTTTTGACAGATACTTGATCATAAAATTGACCATAACTCCCAAACAAAATGAGCTAGAAAGGCGTGGTAAAAAGCATTCGATAGTGTATTAAATGCTGATTAAAATTATATATATCTCGACTTATTTATGAAAATTGAAATTTTAAGGTAATTTATAAAAGTTTAAAATTTAAATTTTTCTTAAAACGTATGTTCAAAAATTTTGTATTTTTATATGTATATAATCTCAATTTTGTGTAAATTTCAAGCTGGAATCTCAATGGGATAATGTTTATTTTAAATTTTAACTTAATCAAAGGTACCTTGTTGGTACGTCGTTTAGTGTATGGATAGTTAGTGTCCAACCAATATCGGACGGCCGGAGGGCCCAGTGTGGGAGCACAGTGAGAGGGCTGGACAACCGTCGACTCGACACCAGCTTCTCAATCTTTGTGCCAAAAGGACTTCCCCCAAGAACGTCGAACATTTATTACAGAGAAATGCGTGGAAAGACTCTGCGTTAAGTCGAGGGGTCAAAAAATGGGGACCTAATATTTCATTATTCCATACAAAATCAGAGGAATATTCACTCCTATATTTTTGGGGTGGGGGATTAAAGGAGGGGGGGGGGGTGAGAGGGTGAGTGGAGGAAGTGGGGTTGAAACATACTTCTAAACATGTTTATATACGCTTTTTAATACACAGCTATTTCATAATTTCTTTTAGTTTTTTGCGTTTTTCTCGGACACTAAGCAAATATATGCCAAAGAACGTTTTTTTCTTTATTTTTTCGTCTTGCGTCGATAGTCAATGTTTCATTTCATTTTCTAAAAAATGTTAATTTTTTGACGTACCAACAAGATACCAAGGTAACTTTGGTTAAGTTATAATTTAAAATAAATATGATCCCATTGCTTGAAATTTACACAGAACTGAGATAATATATAAAAAAAATTACAAATTTTTTGGAAATTTTTAAACATTCAAGATTTAAGAGAAATTTAAATTTTAAACTTTTATAAATTACCTTAAAATTTCAGTTTTCATAAATAAGTCATGATATATATATCATTTTAATCAGCATTTAATACACTATCGAATGCTTTTTACCACACCTTTCTAGCTCTATTTGTTTGGGAGTTATGGACAATTTTATGATCAAGTGTCTGTCCAAAAATGCGCTTTTTTAAAAAACTTAAAGTTTTATAACTCGAAAACTAATAAAGATAAATTTCTAAAAAATTGGATTTTTAATTGTCGTATGGGGTACTATTGATGGGTACTTGATATGGAATGACCCTATAGATTCTCCAATGGAGTGGTAGGATTTGGGTGGGATCGGAGAAATCAGTGCTTAAAACTTTGAAGTCGTTGCTTTCGTTTACTTGAACGGTTCTTTTTGTCTGTTTTCCTTAGTTTTGTATTGTTTTTTTTTTTTTTTTTTTTTTTTTTTTTTTTGTTTTTTTTTAACGGCGCATCAACAAATCTGGGACATTAGCGCCGAGTTTTGTATTGCTTGTTGTCTTTGTAATTACTTATAGTGGGAAAATGTTTTTGGCAGTAAAACGGGATAGGTAAAATAAGAAACAATTTTTTGTTGTTAGAACTAGAGCTTTCCAAGCGGAATTCAAAGATGCCTTGTGAGTTTTGTTTTTTTTTACTACAGAACTGCTGTTGGTTTCGTTCTTTAGTGCGTTTTTTTGTCTATTTATTTGTCTGTCTCTTAATTTTTAGTCTCTTAGTTCTTAGATCGTTAAGACTTTACTCTATATTTTTACACCTGTTAACATTTTTCACAAAAGATTGAAGCAAAACAAAAAGTGGTTCTATTTTAATCTTTCAGTAATTAATGAAATGACACTAGGGATAAACGCGCTAAGATGACGCAGTTCCTGCAAGCTGGACTTTTTTCAAACATTATTCAACAAAAAAATAAAGTTATTCTCTAGTGCAGGGGTGATCGCGCGGTCGATCGTGAATGCTTTTTGAGTCGATCTCGTGAAAAAAAATCTGATATAGAACTATTCATAGATTTTGTATTAGTAGGTAGGTAACAAACAAAATGTAATGTTTAACCAACTGAAATTTATTCAACCCACAATTACACCAGAATAACCCCCACATCACTTTCTTTTATCTTAATAACCCCCTCCTAGTGGCAAAAGGCGGCTTTATAAAAGGAACCCATGGTACTTATCAAAGAAAATCCGCATTTTTAATTCTCTCTGATTTTTCTAGAAACTGCGGCGTGTTTGGAGGAAACATTTGGGACTTCACCAATGTAAATGTTGCGTCTGCAGGAATAGGAGACAATATGAGTTGTAACATGAAGGAATAATGATTAAAAAATGGGACAAAGTGACTGCAGCAAAGAAGAGTAAAACATATCATTTAGGAGGATTAGGAGGAACAATTTGTCTTTTGTATAGTACATATTAGAGAAGACCTACACATACCTTGATTAAAAAAATGCATATTGTTGTGGAAAACTAATATTTGTGCCACAATACATCCAACCTAAACGACAATCCTGCATCACAAATACACTCAGTGTCAAATTGTTAGACACACCCTGGAATTTTTTTTTTTTTTGCAATGAATATTAAACCTTATGTAAGTTATTTCAAATGGACACAATTGTAAAAAAAAATGCAATTTATAGTTTACTTCTGTGCTATATCAAGAGATAAATAGATAACTGATAATGACATTATTTTGGTGCGCCAAAATGATCGACAGACAACTGTGTTGTTATTTACAATCCTTTAATTCTCTAATGGTTGATAAATAGTCCTGTCAATAAATACATTGTACCTAGCAAAACGTGGGAAGATTTTTTTTTTTTTTAATTTGTACATATTAGTATGAATTTCAAAAAACATATTAGTATGAATAACATATCCATATCAGTATGAATTTCAAAAAACGTATCCAACATGGCCGACCCCCGGAGAACTTATGACAGCTGGAAAAACATAAAAATGTATTACTTCTTGAGTTTTTTTTCAAAATATATCAAAAAATTGTTGAATTCAGCAGAAATTCGTTCATATAAAATTTAAAGATAATTGAAGTTACTACAACTTTCAACTGAGTAACTTCTTTATAGCATGAATAGTAGACGTGTTACAGCTTGTTGAAAATAGACAATTTTCAATCGAAGAGAGAGGGAGAGGAGGAGGGTGTAATACTAAATAGCATTGCCAGATAAGTTTAAGATAAGTTAAAAATAATTTTATTAATATTTTTGTATTGATCAAGCCAAATGAAAGGTCAGAAATAACATTTTGTATAGCGTTTCTATCATTTTGACTCTGAGTGTACTTGCTGCCTCTCTCGATCGATTGTAGTCTAACAATATTGAGGCACATTGCCAGAACTTCAAGTTTGAGCACCACTGCTAGAGTGCAATGCTGCTTTTTAACTAACGCTAAACTGTCAGCTATCAAATATTTTATTGTTCGGTATTGCCAACACATAATTGCACAAATGCAGGTGAATTCAAATCTTGCATTAAATTTGGGTCACCCTTTACATAAGAAGATTGAGGATAAATTATGTTGGCCTCACGTTATTTTATTTGTTCTTGAAGTTTGTGAGCTTGTTATTTTTAGGCACAGTCATATAGATGGTTCAACTCCTTTTATTTTAATTGTTGTCACTCCCAAAGGAAATTTTAATATTTTTACATTGGTTTTATGGTCTTTAAAAATGAAATTGTATTACATATTGAATTTGTAGTTTACCGTATTTTAATTAGTCCTGTTTTTGGAGTCTAAGAGCACTCATTATAAGTGGCGGCAGAATGCATTTTTATACAACCTGAAAATTAGAAAATGAGCCATAAACGCACAAGAAATATATTATAAGATGCACTTTTGTAGAAAAGGAGATGAAGTATTATAAAAAAAATGTTTAGCACTCTTGAATAGATTTATGACCTTTTAATTTTTTAACTCATAACATAAATAATAAAGAGGAAGGCTTTTTTTGTGATTTTTTTTGGTGCTTGCAATGCCTCATTTCTTAAGAACTAGCAGGAGACGAGAAACAGAGGGAGAGGGTTAATTTCGACTGTTATCGTCATTGAGGATTTCTATGTATTGGGACGAATTTACCCCCAAAAAATCTCTTATTTATTTGAAATTTAATTTATTCAGGTATTTATGTTTGTTTAACAATAAAATGAGTTTATAAATTTGATCCTGAAAAATAGGAAAAGTTTCAAAATTAAATATTAAAAGCTTCAAATCTAGTATTTGATCAGAAAGTGAAAACCAAATAAAATACTCTTTCAAATACAAGAAAGTCATGTACAAGCAACAAGACCATGGGATGTCACCATGGGATGCCCTCAGTCTTCACCAATAGCCAAACTCTTCACGTAAAAATTCAATGATAACTGCTCCCTAAAACTAAGAACCTGGCAGAGATATATTGGTAATAATTTGGTCATTTGACAACACAGTGAGAAGGAGCTGACCAACTTCCTTGATCACCTAAACCAATAATACCTAGTCATCGCATGTGAAAAAGAAGTTTGTCAAAATATTCTCATTTTGGGGGATCCTGATAAATAATGGCAGCAAACGTTTGAGCCACACATTCAAATTTGGGCATCATTCAATAAAACCATGAGAAGTAAAGTATTAAACAACCCACAACTGGGCCACAAATAAACCTACCTATCAATGAAATACACACACCCAAAAAAGAGGAAACCTCAGTGCCGTAAAGGAGAGGAATATAAACATCAAATACTAATGAAAATAACAGAGGTGGAGATTGTTAGGGTTCGAAATGAGTCATGTTTCGGCTTGATTTTCAACCCTTCATCAGGGCTATGAGGAGGGGGAAAACACATCCATACAGAAATCAGTACATCAAAACAAGCTATTTGTTCTGCTTCCTTCAATAGACAAAAATTATAAGAACCACAATCAGATTCTGTAAATTAAGATACTCTATAACCTGGGTAATCAATTTGAATGGAGAAACAGAAAAATATGAAGAAATGAGAATAATTTTACAGAAGTAAGTGACCACAGAAAAGGATTTGGCCTCAAGAACATGTGGAAGGAAAACCTGTCCACAACACAAGAAATAGTTTCTAGATATTATTCAAAACAACTAAAGCCTGAAAATGTAAATGCAAGGAAAGATAATAGTGGTCCTGAAGGAGGAATAATGTGTGCTTCCAATTTCCGTCATTACAAGAAGCACAAAATGCTTCAAACAATACCAAAATTCACAAAATTAGCAAAAACCTCATTATTAACAATTTACCTAGATACCAGATAAACAACCAGTCTTCCTTCAAAAGTTTTTGTTTAGATTGAATTAAAATTATATATAAATTTATTTTTTTTTAAACTTGTAAAGGATGACTGTTTTTTCATAAAAAAAAAAAAAAAAAAAAAAAAAAAAAAAAAAAAAAAAAAAATGAGCTATTGACCAGTATAGTTTAAACTAAAAGAGAGAGAAGAATTTATTTTTTGTTAAGGCAGATTGGAAACAAGGTAAGCCAAGCCTTTAATTATCATAAATAAACTCTGTAACACCATCAAATAGTAAACAAAAATTGTCTAGGCAACAGTAGCCCTATTACACTTACTATATACTTACCAAAACCAACAAACACCCAAAAAATACATATAACTATTGTTATATAGAACACAGAAACACATTCTAATAATAAAAGCACAAAATAATGATTCTATTATACGTAAAATAAGCATTTATTTTCTTTGAGAGTTCAGTTCTCATGATCCTAATTAAATTATCTAAGCAGACTGAGAAACATTTCACAACACAAGTTAACCTAAAACTTTGAAAAACTCAAAGAAAGTTAACGTAAATGAATGAGCTCTTTAATAATAGTGCATATAGAGCAGTCGCCGATTTAACAGGGGTGATTTATAAAAGAGTCATTTTCCTAGAAAAAAAAAATTACCGCGAAGGCAATTTGCCTCATTCCAGTAACTACACAAAAGAACCACTGGCACAATTGAAGACGGAGCCAAAAGATAAGAGAAAAACCTGACTTTCATACTTAATACATTCCATGAATATAAAATCCAGGGTTATTTCCCGATAGAATAACATAATGTCAAAACAGTAATTAAAATAATGAACAGATCTCTTTAAAACTAGTTGTTTCACTGTAAATTAAAGATGTTAAAAGGAGCATCTTGTTTTGTTTTTTTTATAGCAAACTAGTTGTTACCCGGCGTGCTATGCTACACCTACTTTCTGCATCTATAAAACCAGAAATAAATTAGAAACAAAATAATTAATATTAAAATCTAATAACGAAAATCTGTAACTATTTGTGTTCATTGTTTTGAACTCGTGATCTCCGAACTGTGAGTCATAGACGATTTTAAACTAGCCTATGACTCTCCCCTTGTCAAGACCTACCTGTGTGCCATGTTCGGTCAAAATCGGTCATACGGTGTGAATTTGTATAAGGAACAAACGTACAGACAGACAGCTGGTAGAGGTTTTTGACCTAGCCTATGACACTCCCCGTATCCCGACCTACCTGTGTGCCAAGTTTGGTCAAAATCGGACGAAGGGTGTGGATTTGTATAAGGAACCAACATTCAGACAGACAGCTGGTACAGGTTTTTGACCTAGCCTATGACACTCCCCGTATCACGACCTACCTGTGTGCCAAGTTTCGTCAAAATCGGACGAAGGGTGTGGATTTGTATAAGGAACAAACATTCAGACAGGCAGCTGGCACAGGTTTTTGACCTAGCCTACGAGACTTCCCGTATCAAGACCTACCAGTATTCCAAGTTTGGTCAAAATCGGTCAAACGGTGTGGCTTTTTATTTACGGTGCACCGTCATTGTGCTAATGGCCCAGTGGTCGGTGCACCGTAAAAAAAAAAGAAAAAAAAAGAAAAGTTTTTTGTGGGGCTATATAAATTGTTTATAATTTTATTTGTTTTAATTTTAATATTTTAAAATTTCTTCAAAATGAAAGAACTCTGAAGATCTACTAAAATAATTTTATTAAAAAAACATCACATACTCCTTATAAAATTATCTAAGAAAAGAAGTAGGCTTTTTTTTGATTGGGAGAAATGTTCATGTAATAACTTTTTTAATGCAAAATTTCAATAAAAACAAGTTTTTTTAAAACTGCTATTGTTTCTACAAAAAAAAATATTTAAAAAAACGTCCCCTGTGATGGGATAATATTATAAAGAATGTATTATAAATTGTAACAAGATTGCTTGAATAAATCTAGAGATTTTAAGAAAATTGGTTTGAAGTATTCTTAAAAGTATAATCAATTTATTTAGCTAAAAGAATATTTGTTGAAAATCTCAAAGTGGTGGAAAACATTAACCATAATGAAAATGTAGTACATCAACACAAACAGTGTGGGTGTGGCACAACAGAGGGAAGAAAATATTTCGATGATGATTTAAATATCATGAGGATATAATATTAAATAGAAATATATAACACATTTTAAACATAAATTTATTGATTTCTTTTACAATAATGAATAATACAAGAGCATTCAATGAAAAAATATAGAATAAAAGAAATCAATACCTTAATGAGTAAACTTTTCATACAAAAATGGTCACATAAAATATTTAAAAATAGTCAGTCTTCAGTACATCAATGACCATTCCGAAAATTGTAGGGACGTGATGACATTTTTGATCTTGTCAGGCCTTGGTAATATCCTTGAAAAGAAAAATTAAAAAGTGATTATAAATACTGATTCATCAATTCATTCAAGATTTAATTGAAAATTAAATTGTATTATTCAAAAATTAAGGTTTAAACCAAATGTTCCTCTCATCCTAAAACATGGCATCTTTGTTTTAATGTTTATGAATAGCTCATAAATATAGTAAAAAGAAATTTTGAAAGTTGTTTCTAAATTGATAAGATCAATAAACATTCTAGTATATGTGAATATGTAAACTATTTTATGCTTTGGAAAAGCCTACATTGTTGATAATTCTAAATAGATGTTATTTGTTTTTATCATTTAAATATTATTTACCTGTATGATAACCACTCATGTACCATGACATCAACATGGCAGAAAGGGCATCAGTTTCGTCCTTCGGTAGGTTTGCCATAACAAAAGGTGGTGGAGGTGGAGGTATCATCCCAGAATTCTAAAAATAAAGAGAGAGAAAAAACAACATTTAGTAATTATAATGTAATTTATATATAAGTAATAATATTATATACATTTATAATATATAGTTGAGAAATAATAATGATAAAAATAAAGTATTTTCAAGATGAACAATTAACAAACAAGAATAGCATTCGATAAATTTCAAGAATATTAAAATTTATATCTGCTACATTTTATTGTGTGTATAATGTTTTGACTTATACAATGCATCACAAATATGATACAGAACGAAAAAAACAATTAAAAAATCAGAATATGTTTGAGCAAATACTTTAAAAGACAAAAAAATGTGTGACAAATAATCAGAAAAACTTCAGTCTTCGAGTAAACAATCATTTTTATCACAGCTGTTGGTAGCTGGTTGGCGAAGGTTCATCATCATTTTGGAAAATCAAGAAGGCCGACCTTCAATCAGCAAAAGCCGGCCTTCTTGACTTTCCTACATGATAATTTGTAGATTCATCCTTTAGTAAATTCAACATGATCTGTCAACAAATCTTCTGAAAACAAATCTTCAAAAATCCAATTAATCAATCTACTATATATTTGTCAAATACCACTCAAACACTGACCTATCATCGCCCAGCCCAAACCACTTGACAAAAAATGTGTGGTTCATTTCAACTAAGATGGCAGACCTTGATTTACTAGGAATAAACTATGATTTTGTCCCTCATAGAGTTTTCGCTATACCTGGTGATGGGCTATCCGAGGTATGTAATAATATCCCGAACCCTTGCACAGCCTCCTCACCCATCAGCATCCCCAGTCAGGACAACTTCTTGGTAATGCTCGCAAATATAATGGGTGTTTCCAAATGATATCTTGGAAACATAATTTTTTTAATTTTAACGTACATTTATTATTGATGAGTTTTGATCTGTACTGGTTAAACTCTGGTTACTGGTAACCTATAGATAACGGGTTACCTCTAGGTTATCTGTTTGTTGGTCCGAAGCGCCCCAGTGGCAAGAAACATTATACTTTGATTACTTATCAATTGATGAATAACATATAGTGTGACGGGAACCATGCTATAATAAACGACACAAAATTAAACAGGTTGTCCCGCACTGAGATGTAATAACTTTAGGGGTTTATTCTGCATCCCATTTGTAGTTCAGTGGTACAAAAATGAGCGTTCTATCTGAAAATGTAGAGGAGCTACTCAATCTTTTGTCTATTTTAAAAACTACTGGCTTTTTTTAAAGAAAAACTGTTTTCGGGATTTGAGATCAATTTATTATAAATAACGACCAAATGTTTAGAATCTACATTAAATAAGAAACACCCATTATTGAAATATTAATTAATCGACTATTTTTAGACTTAGAGGTTTGCCTCCACCTCAAAAGTTGCATTATTTAATAAGCTTCAAAATGGTACCTCATAGTTGTAGGAAAAAATTGATTTTAATCTATTTCTTTCTGATTTCTAAGTCAAAACCAATAAATGTTCTTTAGCATGAAGGAGCCATACTAAACACATTATCTAATTTCACACGATGATGGCGAAGTCCCATCCTTCACAAACTACAAGACATGTATAAAACAAGCCCATCTACCAAATATTAACTCACTCAGGTTTCAAATGGATGGTTGCCCAGCTCATAATGGAAGAGTGGTGACGGAATGGCTGAAGAGTGAATTCCCTAACCGTTCCCACACTACGTAAACACAATTTTTGCTCTGATAAGGATAGGTGGACACTTCGGAATCAAGGGTGAAAGAATTCAGAACATATTGGAAATAATTACCATTATTGAAAATACAATGGATAGATTTATTATATGGTAATGCCTTGAGGGTCTCATTTTATTTAATTTGTGATATTAATTCTATTCTATTTAATAAAATGTCTGCTTATAAGTTAACTGGGTTATGCATTACAATAATTTGAAATTGTATACAAAAACCTCTCTCCTGCAGATAAAAAGTAAAAAAAATACATTTAAATGAAAGGCACCATCAAGAGTTGCTTTAAAATGTTACCTCGTTTTCCTAGGAAAAATCTATAGAAATATGAGAGAAGGATGAGAGAAAAATGATTATTACTGTGGACTAATAACTATTTGTCCAGTAAATTTTCAATATGTCTACAAATATAAGCTTCACTTCTAACTGAATCCACGGCATTACAGAGAAGGTCTTGTCTTTGAGTTCTCATGAGCTAGCACTGCTCCTGGATCCTGTTGATGAGTTCCTCTTTCGCCGTCGCGGCCTCTGAGTACACTCTGCTCTTTAATGTTCTCCATACATGGAAATTTAGAGGTGTCAGGTCAGGGGATCTAGGAGGCAAACGAACTGGTCCATAGTGGCCGATTCAACAGTTTGGGAATTCACTGTTCAGCCATTCCGTCACCACTCTTCCATTATGAGCTGGGCAACCATCCATTTGAAGCTAGAGTGAGTTGATATTTGGAAGCTGTGATGGTGTAATAAACGTCATGTAGTTTGGGAAGGATGGGACATCGCCATCATCGTGTGAAATTAAATAATTTGTTCAGATTGGCTCCTTCACGCTAAAGCACATTTATTGCTTTTGACTAAGAAATCAGAAAGAAATAGATTGAAATACATTTTTTCCTACAACTATGAGGGACCATTTTGAAGCTTATTAAATAATGCAACTTTTGAGGCGGAGGCAAACCTGTAAGTCTAAAAATAGCCGATTAAGAAAATATTGAATAATTTAATAAAACACTAATATTTAACATTCTATATTATATGGATTTTAATATAGCTTAATATTTACATGATAATATTTCAATAATGGGAGTTTCTTATTGGAAATTTAATGTAGATTCTAAAAATGTGGTCGTTATTTACAATACATTGATCTCAGATCCCGAAAACACAGTTTTTCTTTAAAAAAGCCAGTAGTTTTTAAAATAGAGAAAAGATTGAGTAGTTCCTCTACATTTTCAGATAGTACGCTCATTTTTGTGCCACTTAACTACAAATGGGATGCAGAATAAATCCCTAAAGTTATGACATCTCAATGCGGGACACCCTATGTATAGTAGCGTTCATTTTGATGAGACATTATTTAACGCAATAAAATAACTAATTATCTGCCACGACGAAGCACAGGTATTCAGCTAGTTTCTTAAATAAATGATTTGTAACAAAATTATAAAATAAAAAAATACCTGTGGATATGCTTCATTATTTTCAGGGTAGCCATTTTGATGAGGGTGTGGATTATTTCTTGTTTCAGCAGCGGCAGCCTGAAAATAATACTCAATCATATTAGCATTTATTACCTATTAAACCTAAATACAAATCAGATCAGGTGAGATCAGTCCCATAACAAGGGCCCAAAGGAGCAGATACTGTAGAGGTATTTGATTCTCACATCATATGAAACAGTAGGGAGATAGTGAGGTCTCTAGTATACTCCATTTGCATATTTTCCCCTTTGCAGGTACCCATTAAATTAATATAAGGCTGGGTGGGCCTAAGGGTGTTCTTGGGCCCCGAATTAGTGGACTCATGTGTTTTGAACTCAGGTCCTCCAGTACAATAGACGAGTGTTCTACCCCTGAGCTGAGCTCATCTCACCCCTTAAATAAAAACACACTATGTAATTTGAAAATAAAATATAAACAATGCAACATAGTCAATTACGCAAAGAAAAATAATTGTATATTTGGCATTTACCTCTATTCTTTGATTATTCTGTGCTTGCCTTCCCCTAGATGGGCGCAAGCTCCTAAGTTCTACCTCTTCTTCATTGTTATAACCTAAATTAAAAATATAATAATAATATATATGCAAATAAATACCTTTATAGTATTTGTACTACTACTTTGTGATTATCTTGATAGTCAAATAAAAAATAACTAACATAGTGTAAGTGTGTGGGGATGTGGTCAAAGACTGAAAGAGGAATAGAGCGGTGTGAACGATGACGGTGTATAAAAATAAAAAAACACCAAACATCCTTTTCTTAATTTATTGTACTTCATTATCTTAACTAATATATTTAAAAGGATATCTTTACCACTAATTATGACAATAAAAAAAAAACAAAAAAAATACCAATCTCTTAGTTCAATGGAGTGTACATTTTTTTTTCCTATACCCTTCGTATTTCGTTTGGGACCCCATTACGTTATTCCTGGTTAGGTTTGCGGGTCTAGTATCGTATGATACTGAATCCGCCCGAAAAATTACTTCAGCACGCCTGCTGTCGTGTCGTATTTGACATTTTACAAAATTGTAATTAATCCACTAAAAGTACATAATTTTAAAAGTTTCTTCATTTATTTATTTTTTTTTTTTTTTACATTTTTGCCGAAATAACTATACAAAAGAAAGACTTGGGCCCTGATGGAAATTTTGTTCCAAGCCATCGGTCCTGAAAACATTAAGGAGCTAAATATACTCTGTATTTTGAACCTACACTCAATGTCAAAATATTGATACCCTGTGAGTTTACTCTCTGAGAAAGAAACACCAAGTTTCTATTCATTTTGATCCCAATACTTGTCTAAACCATAACACTTCCTCCGCCCCTTTGCCGCTGAGATAATGGTTGGAGTGAATAAAAGCTAGCAATTGCTAGAACTAAGTATTTTCCAAGCTGGGCCGAGTGAATAAAAAGGTTAGCTGCAGCTAGGCCTAGCACTAGCTTAGTTTATCACGTTTCCTAGCTGCAGCTAGGTAGGTGTGAATAAAGAGCTGTGACTAGGTTCTAAGGGTAGCAATTGCTAAGGAAAAAGCTAGTCTGGTCTGGGTCATGCTAGATTTTTAGTTAGTCGTTTCTTTTCGCTCAATCATGGCGGCGTTTACGCATGTTCGTAAGGAAAAGGAGTATTATATGCGCCGGGACGTCTTTACGTTTTATTTTCATTTTCTTTAGCTACATTTCCTGCAGTAAAACGATTCTTTGGAGTTCTGGAGTTGACGGATGTTTTTTATCTTCCGTACCGTAAACCTTAACCATTTTCGCACTTTTTCAATTTTTTATTTGCAATTTGTTGTGAAGCAGTTATGGGTTCCTACTTCCTTGTTAGACGCATGTCGGTGAATCCATTTGAATTCTTCCTGGGATTTTTGCCCTTGATCAATAATTTGTAAAAATATTTTCCCTACTGCTTCAATTTTATAGGCTTATTGCCGGTGGCTTTTTCGTCGGTTTTCTTCTTTATGCTTGATTTAATGTTACTCAGCAACTTATTTAACAACAACAGTGACCTTTCGCCCTATGGAAAATACATTACTAATGCTGTTCCAAGCAGGTTTTCTTTCTTTAATAGCAGCTAGTAATTTAGATTTTTCCATTGCCACAGGATCATTGACTAATACTGTTATAAAAAGTGACCGATCCAGGTCGGCATGGGCGTATATAGAAAATAATTTCGGGAGAGGCTGGGAGTATTTGGGGGGAGGGCTGAGAGCATTTGGGGGGTATGGAATATTATTAATCTAGATCTTGTCGGCTATTAGATGAAGTGCTGTTGTCCTGGCCTCTGCCGGGCATCATTGTAAACTAAAACAAATTCACATCGTTTGACCGATTTTCGTAACTGGGTATAGACAACCAGGTATCAATCAGATCTTGATACGGGGAGAGTCATAGACAGAAATTAGGTGTAGCATGGCACACTGGTAACAGCTAGTAACAAATAAATCAATATTTTTCAATTCTTTATATTTAAAAGTTTCCCTTCAACAGGGACCATGTCATGCGTAATCATCTATCTATTTACTACATTGTCTGACATTCCGGAGAACCATTTCATTGTTTATAGTGGTACAATGATCACCAAAAATACTTATTATTTTGTTTTCATTCATTATTCACATTTATGTTTTCATTCATTATTCATATTTATATATCTTTCACAACATATGTTACAACCTAATAAGAAAGTTGAAAATTATTACTCTACACAAATCACTATGAAATCAGTTGAAAGAGTTGATAATGAGATGGGAAAACATAACCAACTGGTAGAGAAGAGCAACGAGATTGACCCTGGAAGAAAACCTAATTGGTATGATGAATCAGAAATCCCCACTAATGACAGCCTACCTATACCTAAGTATCTTATAGTGGAAATAATGGAGGAAGGTAAGAATTTTAACAGTATGAATCCTTTTGTAATCAATAAGTGGATAACGTCCTTTTCTAAAAACCTTAAGGTTAGAAAATTAAGAAAAGAAGGTTTACTATTTATTGAAGCAAATAACTCACATGTGGCATCAAAATTATTAGAACAAAAATATTTCGGCTCAAGTAAAATAAGCGTAACACCACATCGCACTCTGAATCAGTCACGAGGTGTCTTCTATTGCCGTGACATTGCCGAAGTATCAGATGAAGATATTCTCCAGGAGCTTCGCGGCCAGCTTGTCACCAGCATTAGAAGGATTAGGGTAAAACAAGAATTGGACAAATCCCCGTTGTTCGTAGGTACCTTCGGAACCCCAAATATTCCAGAAAGGTTAAACATTGAATACTTGACGGTGAGGGTTAGGCCTTACATACCCCCTCCGAGCATCTGTTTCCAATGTTTCCAGTTGAACCATCTGTCAAAATCCTGTACAAACCAAACGATCTGTGGTAGATGCACTCAACCGAAACATGACGGTATATGCAACACGGTCAGGTGCAGCTTGTGTGGTCAGGATCATTTTTTTAAATCATGCCCTACATATGCCAAAGAGGTGGAAATTAAAACCAAAATGGTCATAGATCGTGTGAGTTATTCTGAAGCAAAGAGGAAACTGACGGTTGACCGAATAACCTCGTACGCCCAGAAGACCAAAGAAAATGACAATAAAGAAATGTTGACAAATCTTTTCCAATACATGGAAAAAATAGAAAAAACGTTGTCATTTTTACATGAGAAAATTCTTGAAAAAGAAACCTCTGTCGTACAGTCAATAGGCGGCAACACAAACAAAGTAAAGGCTCAAAAGGCACCAGAAAAAACTGGAAACCCGAAAAACATCCCAGCAATGAAAGTCTCCAGCGAAGTGGTTGGAACAACAATTGAAGAGACCCCACCCATCAAAACAGGTGGAAGAAAGTCCCGGACCAAGAAGGAGACGTAAACTGTTCATCCTCATTCAAACTTTACTGCACTCATCTACTTTACACTACTTTACTGTCCACTCAATGGTATACATATCTTCTTTTCTAGGTTGCTATGTCGGTACTCCAATGGAACATTAATGGCGTCCAGAGGCACTATGCTGACCTAAGGCATTTAATGCAAGATGAGGCCCTTAACTTTAACATTATTGCTTTACAAGAGACACACAGCGCTCCTGGTAAGCAAATCTCCATAAACGGGTACAATTCTTACTATAAAGATTATTTGCTGGGAGGTAGGGCTTGTGGCGGTGTCTGTATTTACATCAAGGACTGTATCTACAGTGAACCTGTAAGGTTACTGACTACAGCCCAAGCCGTAGCAGTTACAGTTCACATGCCTTTCAAAGTTACTGTCTGTTGCATTTATCTTCCACCAAGTGAACCTATTGACATTCATACACTTCAAAACATTATCACACAACTCCCCACTCCTCTACTCCTGGTAGGAGATATGAATTCGGAGAGCACATCTTGGGGTGCTAACTCTACTAATGGACGAGGAAAACTTATACAAACACTTTTCGAGAAAAATGACCTTATTCCACTTAACACGCACATACCGACACATTTATGTCCACGCACCGGAACGTACACTAACATTGATGTATCTGCTTGCTCGTCATCAATATTTACCCGCTTCAAATGGGAGGTAAGCCGAGATCAGTACGGAAGTGATCATTTCCCTATATTACTTACTCCTAATACGACCCCAATAATTTTTAAATCTACTCCGCGTTATAACATTAAAAATGCTGATTGGGAAACATTTCAAAATTACTTTTCAGAAAATTCTACAGATATAAAAACCTTCGAACAATTTTTATCAGCAATTAAATTAGCAGCAGATGCGTCGATGAATATGACACCAAGTAAATACAAACACCGACCAGTCCCTTGGTGGAACGATGAATGTAAAAAGGCAGTATCTGAAAGAAGAAAGGCACTCCGTTTATTTAACTCCAATCCTAGTCAGTCATTTCTGTTAGAATATAAGCGAAAGAAGGCCAAAGCCCAGTATATAATAAAACAAAGTAAGAAAAAATGCTGGGTAGACTTTGTAAGCTCCATTAATAGAAACACCCCCCTAAACAAATTTGGTCAATGGTTAACAAAATTAACAACAAAAAGTACAACCCACCTATTTCGGCTCTAAAGCAAAATAATATTTTAGTTACTTGCCCCGAAAATATAAGCAATTGTATCGGGCAACAATTCAGCTACGTCTCAAGTGATGAAAGGCTCTCTCCCGAATCGCGGAGAATAAAAAACAATTTAGAAAACGTCCCGCTCCTTCTTACGCCGAAATTCATTCATCCATTAAATGAACCTCTAACAATGCACGAATTGTCACTTATACTGAGCCAAGTAAAATACACCTCGCCTGGAGAGGATGGAATATGTTACAAAATGCTGAAACATCTTCCCGGTACAGGCTTATCGTTGCTCTTAAAGCTGTATAACAACGCTTTTGAAACTGGCAAGTACCCATCTCAGTGGAATCAAGCTATTGTTATACCAATTAAAAAACCAAAGAAGGAAGCAACATCAGCTGATAGCTACAGACCAATAGCTCTGACAAGCTGTACTTTTAAGGTTTTCGAAAGAATATTAAATAAGAGACTTCTATGGTTCCTTGAACATAATAAGCTTCTGTCAGAGTACCAATGTGGCTTCAGACCGAGTCACTCGGCTATAGATCACATTGTTACTTTAGAAAACCAAGTATTGAACTCTTTTATTGATCAAGAATCTGTTTTAGCCGTCTCATTTGATATCGAAAAGGCTTATGATACAGTTTGGCGCAGAACTATTTTGTCTAAACTAAGCGAATGGAATATTCAAGGAAATTTTTTCAACTTTGTTTTAAATTTCCTTTCGAATAGAACATTTCGCGTAAAAGTAGGAACGACCCTTTCAAATATATTCTACCAAGAAAACGGAGTGCCTCAAGGCAGTGTACTAAGCACGACCTTATTTAAAGTAGCTATGGACACCGTTCGTGTGCACATTACTCCACCAGTCAAATATTGCCTGTATGTGGATGATTTGCTTATTTATATTCGAACAAAGGATTTAGTAAATGCCGCAGAGTCTATACAAACGACGATAAATGGGCTAGAGCATTGGAGCGTTACTAATGGACTACATTTTTCTACACAAAAAACACAAAGTATACTTTTTACAAAAAAACGACGAATTCCACAAATTAGACTAACATTAAATAATACTCCAATACAGTTAACGAACAATATTAAATTTTTAGGACTTGTTTTTGACAGTAAACTCACCTGGGTTCCCCACCTAAGGAATCTTGTTGATAGATGTAAGAAATCTTTGCATCTCTTGATGATTTTAAGCAACACCAAGTGGGGAGCAGACAGAAGTATAATGCTAACACTCTATCGAGCGTATACCAGGTCTCTTCTGGACTACGGGAGTGTAGCGTACACATCTGCCAAGCCCAGCACTCTTAAAATTCTAGACTCCATACAAAATAAAGGTCTACGCATTGCTACAGGTGCTTTTAGATCCAGCCCAGCCGTTAGCCTACATGCAGAATGTGGAGAGCTTCCATTGGAGTACAGGCGTATGCAGAATTGTCTGAAATATAGTTTAAAAACTAAATACTTAAATAGTGCGTGCGTTCCTCAATCAATCGATGAGGCCATATTACGCAAATATCAAATGCAGCCTTTTAGACAACGCCCACTGTTGGTAAGATGTGCGACATATACTCAAGACACTGATCTATTAGGAGAACAGCTCTTAATAAAACCTCTAGGGACTTTTATACCATGGACTATAAACAATTTAAAACTAGACCTGGGACTGACTAAATACAAAAAATCTAACCCGATTTCTACACAAACTTACAAACACATTTTTAAATCGTATCTCAGTAAGAATAAAGACACTTTCTTCATCTATACAGACGGATCCAAGACGGCGGAAGGTGTAGGCGCAGCCGCTGTACTGGATAGAAATACTCTACAAATGAAACTATCGAACACTGCAAGTATCTATTCAGCGGAACTGCATGCCATATCCCTCGCTTTAGGCAATATACAGGACGTGGAACAAGATAAAATAACAATCTGCACGGACTCACTTAGCTCAATATACGGACTACGAGACATATACAACCCTAATCCAATAATTACTAATATACTTGAACGGATACATCAGACGACTAAAGTAATAACTATATATTGGCTCCCAGGACACGAGGACTTAGGACAAAGCACCAAAGCTGACGTACTTGCACGGACGACAGCAAGACAAAACTATCACTATATACACAATAATACACTACAAGATTTGCAAGCTGAGGCCACAAGGTTAATTACAGGAAACTGACAGCACTCTTGGCACATGACGACAGAGAACAAACTCAGAGAAATAAAACAAACAGTTTGTGAATGGCCTTCAAGCAAAAGAAACAATAGGAGAGAAGAAGTTGTACTTTGTCGCTTACGAATCGGCCATTCACGGCTGACACACTTACACCTCATGACGACACAGGACAGACCGAAATGTGAACACTGTAATTCAACACTGACCATTAAACACCTACTGACAGAATGTATACTTAGACAGAACTATGACTTACCGTACAATATGACAGAACTACTAGGTGATAGGAGCCAATATATAGGACAAATATTTAACTACCTCCAGAAGACTAACCTACTTGACAAATTATAAAATGACCTCTATGACACATCAACTTAGAAAAAAAAAAAAACAAATAAGAGAGAAAAGAGAAGATGTTATGTATTCCATTAAAATAAAAATTATACTTACATTCACTACCAACATACGGCCAAATACTAAAACCTTATTGACAGACACAAACCATTATTACAAAGCCAATACTAATACATTACACTCTAAACAAGTTTACATAAAACAAATTTAACATTCTTGTATTATTTTATACATGTTCATGTAATATTTTTTAAAAGTTGAATCGCCTAGCCGCTACAACTTATTAAATAATAATAAATATTCACATTTATTTTTTTTGAGAGATTTTTCTTTGTTTATTAACAATAACAAAATTTCAATAACAAATTTATATTTACTTTAAAAAAAATTAATAAAAATATTGTATTATAAATGTAAGTAAAAATTGAGTGGTGAGAGGTCAAAGAAACAATAATCTTTCTGAACTTATTTTCGCATTCATTTGAGGTTAACAGATGACAAAAATTAGTATTCCTTGACCCTCTCTCATAATAACAAAACTTCTACAAATTGATTTTGACAATTCTAACCAGGATTTGAAATATCTTTTGCAAGAGTGTTGTTTAGAGCAAAATTGTAACATAATGGCAAATAACGCTCCTTGCTTGGCACTACCATCGAATGGAGGCAACATCTATCAATCGCAGGATGGCTCCTGGGAATCCTCTAGCATCATAAGACTTAAAGAAAAATTATAGCTAAATACCAGAGGGGTTCTGCCTAAATCATCTTAGCAATAAAAATAAATAAATTAAACTAGACATTTAATGACCAGTTTACTTAATTTTGAGAGGTGTGCTAACTAAATATGCTTTTAACAAAATCAAAAGAAAAATGTTAAATATTTTGTAATTGTTTGTTCGTACCTATATATTTCACAATGCATGTGCCAGTTTCATGGTCTATTCGAGTTATAACAGCTTCATAAATAAGACCGTCTATGGAGAACTCTGCTCCACAGTGCATGCCCACACGCCACTGGAACAAAGGAAATGAATCATTACTGTAAAAATATTGATTATTCGTTTGAAGTTAAAGCCAGCTCATTTGAATAGAAGTGTCATATTAATTGTGTGTATGACCACATAAGGAAACAATTTGTTAAGTCTATGTTTATTCTCTAAAAAGGAAGGTGCTGAACTGTTGCTGGCTATTGTCTGTAATTGCTATCATAAAATAGTTCTTAGGAACTAAGAAAGAAAAGTAGGACTTATAGAGGGAAGGAGGAGGAGAGAGAAGATAAAATATTAGCAATAAGAGAGTGTTAGCTAATGGCTTCAACACCTGATGCACATAAATTACAACAAAAAAATAAACATATAAAATTGGGAGAGTAAGCAGAACTCCAAAGACTTTGGAACCAACAAAATAAAATAAAAGTAAAAAATATTGTAACAAGCTGTCAAGACTGGATGGGCCTAGGTTTTGCATCTTGATTCCAAACACTGAACAACACTTCAATATAAAATCTTTAGTAGGTGCCTAGAGTTCGAACTGAACTTATCTAATATTTGACATGAGATTTGCACCAATTGACCACACCAGGAGCTACACAACCAAACACATTCCTGAAAAGGTTGGAAGTGTATACATTTAGAGTTGGGCAAAACGGCTCACCTCGAAAAGTGGCTCTGAGCGCTCCGCTCACTTCCTCTTTTTGGCTCTTTTGCGTTTGGTAAGGGACGACCATGCTATGAAAAGCGATGTTTGTTTGCCTCGTTTTAGATCTGACTGTTAATACAGTATATAATGAATAATGTATAACTTTATATAATGGAAAATTTATAACCTTAAGGGTTCTTCTAATTAAAGTTACAAACTAAACATATCTTTAAATCATAACTGTCATAAACTCATAACAACCTTCGGGTGACAGTGTATAATTAAGGATCTATAAACTTAAGGATGACTGTATATAATTACAAATTTATAAGCTTAAGGTATTGACTACATGAAGTTTGAAAATAAAGATAACTTTAAATCATATTATTTATTTAAATTTTAACGTCCATTATAATTAACTCAGAATTTTAGGACGGGTTATCTACAGGTCACCACCCTTTTCTAGCCAGTATAGGCCAGATGCCTTTTCTTTTTTCCAAAGAAAAGCCACCACCCCTAGTGGAAATCGAACCCACGACCCTTATTACTACAATTTAAGTACGAATCCTATTATTACTACAATTTGTTTGATCTCCGGAAGGACTGTTTCCTAAATATATATATATATATATATATATATATATATATATATATATATATATATATATATATATATATATATATATGGAGTCTGGCTTAAAACTAAGCCAGACTCTAGAGCGAGCACATGGTAATGAGAGGACTTCCTAGCAAGAAGTGGCCCTGAAGAGGTGCGAAAATATGCACAAAACATGTCGGGCCTATTGAATAAAGTAGTATGAAGACAGGATGACTTCTTTAACAACCTCATGCCTCCTAAGATTAAAAATAATTTAGATATTTTGGGTCATCTACAAGAATAAATAATATATATATATAAAACAAATGAAGATAAAGCTAACTTCATTAACAAAATTCTTTCAAAATATATTATTCGATAAAAAGAAAAAAAAAAAAAAATAAAAAAAAATAAAAAATAAAAAAAACTTTCTTTGTTGATGGGATCTCTTGCTAGCTCCCTAAGGGGGCACCTACACTGGACCCCTTCCGATCCGATCCCATCCAATAGCCACCGACTCGGAAAAAAAACAAACGCATGCATATCAATGGAGGTGCCTACATTGGTCCCGACTGACCCGATTAGATCCAATCCGATGGCCACTGATTCTTGGCCATTCAAACATGTTTGTCTCTAGACCGATTTCGGACCGACAAAGCAAAATGGCGCCAACCCACATATTGTGTTTCAAAAAGGTCTACAGGCTCTAAATCTTAACAAATTTCAATGCATTTTTTTTTTTAATCAAAGGAAATAAAATTTAAACAATTCACATTTGTGTTTTTTGTTTCCCTTGTTTATTAAATTGCCTGGAAAGATGTTTATAACCATCCAAGTTCTATAACCTTATAACCTTCTAGCTATCTTTCTTATAATTTTAATAATTTTAAAATATTAATACCAATACTTCTCTTACCTCCAACATTCAACCTAATCGAAGGTTTCTATGCTTATTATGTGGTATTTCTTAAATTAATCACTCATTTTCACTTCGCTACCAGGTTATTGCTGACGAGCTGTGACTAAATCGGATCGGGTCGGGACCAATGTAGGCACTCATGTCGGCCGCTGCCAGGAGAAATACGGGTCTAATGTAGCCTAACCCTTCAATTGTGATTGATTGATGAGGAAATCCAAATTAATCTTGCCAAGATAATGGTTTTTTTTTTGTTTTTTTTTAAAAAACTCAAGCGAGTATTTTTGCATAAGGGGATGTTAATAGAACATGTAAAAAAAATCAAAATTGGCCACCATTTGTCAATTGGAATAGAATACATACATTGTTAATGGTAATTTTGAACATGAAGAGTCATTTCTGACCCATGGTGCCGTTGACTTTTTTCTGACTCATGAATCGTAGATTCGAAATACAAAATCAAAAAAATTGACCTTGAATAACATTTCAACGTCAATTTTGTGGGGGTTAATAGGGGGATTATTTTTTCCGATCTCGCATTGGAGAATCACCTGGCCTACGGATGACCATTATTTTTGTGACACCCTGCCTGTACAGGGTATACAAAAATACCTTGTTTGAATTTTTTTTAAAATGCATCTTCTAGCATAAAAAATGATAAGTATATTGAAAAACGAGTCTCTCAGCGGCATTAATTGGAGGACCACGACTCATATTTTACTATTAACAGGAATGTCTTCATGAGGTTATTCTCGAAGCTTATCAAGAGCTCTTTGCCATAAGCTTTCAACCAATCCCTGAATTACTCATTAGGGATTTCACAGGGCATATATGATATTCATGAGCCAGCAAGTCCTTGAGTCCCCCCAGAATAGAGGATAGAATAATTGCCCTCGCCCGTGGGCAGAAAGAAAAGTTTTTAAACTAAGAAAAAGAAAAAAAAATTAAGTTGTAAGATTATCACTCCAGCGCCCGTAGCAGTTGGGCCTGTTCTCCAGTTTCAATATTTCCAACTTCATTCCTGAGCAAGCTGCCAACCTTGCTTTCTAATTCCTCCTCACTCGGCTAAGGCACTGGCGAGAATTTCTCAAAATTCTTTCAAATGCCCATGTTATTCTCGCCCATTTTGCCTGCAGTGGGCCTTGACGCAGGAAAACGAACTTTCGTCAGCCCACAATACCCGCTGCAGGAAGTGGGGAGGATGTCCCAACATGTTCAGCACGCACCTGCGAAACAATGCTCTCTACTCCTGATCCCCGGGCCTCAACTCATGCACTTGCTGTAATCTGAAGGGAGAAGTTCTTCCCGAAGGATCCGGCAGACCGTCATCCCCGAGACTCCCGTAGCATAGGCCAATCTTCTCAGCCCCATTGTAGGCCTCGATCGGGCGACGTCAATTATTCTATCCTCTATTCTTGGAGGGACTAGAGGACTGGCTGGTTCATGAATATCATACATGACCTGTGAAATCCCTAATGAGTAATTTCAGGGATTGGTTGAAAGCTTATGGCAAAGAGCTCTTGATAAGCTTCGAGAATAACCTCATCAAGGCATTCCTGTTAATTGGAAAATTGAGTTATGGTTCCTCAATGAATGCCGCTGAGAGTGTCGTTGTTCAATATACTTCAATATATATATATACTAGCTGACTACCCGTGCCTCACCACGGCCGATAAGTAGTTTTTATATTGCGTTATGGTATGATAAAAATTAACACTACTACATAATTTTGTACAGCTTATTATTGCACGGACTTTAGAGTTACCGAGGAAACACCATGTGGAGGTAACCGTGCTTGTTTTTGTTGGGGGGTAAAAAAAAAAAAAAAAAAAAAAAAAAAAAAAAAAAAAAAAAAAATACAACAACCACTTAAAAAGTTAGGTAAAAAGAGACAAATACACTTTGAAAAGAATAAAACTAACAACTTTAAGGTTTTAAGCACTTATCTCTTCGATTGACATCGCCCCACTGAACATTACAACAGAATCTTTTTTGTAGAGAATTTAGTAACCTTTCGAATAGCCGCCTTCCACTTACTACGATTTCCCAACCGTTTTCGAGATATTTTAGGAAATATACTGAGATCCGAAAACTGTATCACCATCCAATCATCAATTTTTTTTTCTTATACTTCTTACCTCCAAACGATACCAAAGTTTAAATATCTTAGATTACATGATTGTCAAATACCTGGTACAAGTTTCACGTGAACCAATCATCGTTTCTGAATACCCAAACAGAAAATTAGTTTGGAAAAGTATTTGTATCAATTTTTCATTCCCTTTAAACGTGGTTTCATTCGTTTTCCCACATTAAGGAACCTACATAACGCATACCTGCAAGCATGTGGACTCAAAAATGTAAGCGTTCCGATTTATTCGCGCAAATTTTGCTCCAAAAATCATGTTCTAGTAAATGGATTCGGCTGGTTAATGAACTTGACCTTTCAAATGAGAAGAAAGATTTTTGTACCAAATGCCATCAAAATCGGACCATTTTTGAGCCGATGAGGAACTTCTTAATAATTCAATCCCTCCTAGAAGTACTTAAACTATTTGAATATCAAAAAAAACCTTTCTTAACGAGTGTTTACATTCTAAACGGATTGTCTGTGAAACATTTTTTGTGTCACGTGGTTCGGGATATTATTACCTTGGATGGACCATCACCAGGGCTTAATCCCTATGAGGGACAAAATCACAGTTTATTTGTAGTAATTTAAGGACTGCCATCATAGTTGAAATTAACCTCAATTAAAAATAATAATATGAACTGGATATAGTACGTTAACAGCTGTTCTTTATCGTCCTAGCAACGCATGCTGCCTTGGCTTGCCTGCTCTAACCAACTAAAACTTTAATCCCCTCTAGAAATACTTAAAAATTCGAATATCAAAAAATCCTTTCTTAGCGAGTACCTACGTTATACAGGGAGTGTCCATGAAAAATGTTCTGCCGAGTGGTTTGGGCTGGGCGATGATAGGTCAGTGAGTGAGTGGTATTTGACAAATTTATAATATATATATATATATATATATATATATATATATATATATATATATATATATATATTATACTGGAAGATGCTTTTTAAAAAATTCAAACCAGGTATTTTTGCGTATGTGCAGAACATGTAAAAAAAAAAAAAATTATCAAAATCGGCCACCATTTGTCGATTGGAATGGAATGGTCCACGTAGACGCTGTTAATGGTCATTTTGCCCATAAGGAGTCATTTCTGACCTATGGTGCCGTTGACTTTTTTCTTCCTCGTGACTCGTAAATTCAAAATATGCAATAAAAAAATTGACCTGGAATAAAATTTTTAGGTCAATTTTGTGAGGGTTAATATGGGGGTTATTTTTTCCGATCTCCCATTGGAGAATCATCTGGCCAAAGGGTGACCATTATTTTTGTGACACCCTGTACATGTCATCAACCTGTTGCTTTGCTGAAATAACCTCAGTATCAATACATCCAAGAAACTTAATGAAAAAAGAACTTGGAATTCTAGTTGTCCATACCTTCTCTCTCTTTGGATTTCCACGTTTTGGTTGTGATTCATCACGAGCAGCTTCATTAGTGTTGCTCTGTACAAAATACATTCAAGTTTAAAAACATGTTTAACATAAAAACAAATGTTATAACTATGTAAATAATACTACAAAAAAAATAGAAGTATTTAAATTTTTTAAGTACTTTTCATAAAATTTCAATTTCTAGCTTAAAAGAAAAATAAAAACAATGAAAACAATTTTACACACGGAAGAGTAATACTGACAGATGGTAAATATGTGAATTAGTTATTAAATTAAAGATAGATGGATACAAATTTAAACACAGAGTATGGGTTTACAGTCAATGATCTCCTCTTAACCCTTTCCATACGCAGAGAGTCGCAAGGAGTGTGTTCTCCTGTATACGGGATACTTTTCCCACTATCGGTCGCAGCGCCTCGACATTCAGCGATCTCCTCGTCGTATTAAAACTCGTATTTTATAATTTTGATTTTGGTTACAATGATTATTTTATTTATTTATTTTTTTTTTTTACGGCGCATCGACAAATCTATCGGCCATTAGCGCCGGGCCTCCGGGGTGCAACCAGGAATTTTCTCAGCACGCCCTGAGATGAGAAAATTCCTGTCGCCGGTGGGGGTCGAACCCACCATCTCCCGCTTATGAATCCAGCGCGCTAGCCACTAGACCACGGGAGACCCCTACAATGATTATTAATTTTTATTTATGTTGAATTAGATTGGCGTTTCAATAATTATTTTTAAGTTGAATAACTTTGTTTAAAAATAAGTTATAAAAAAGTTATATTATATAGGCACAAAAAAAGGAGGTTTTTATGTTTATCATTTGCCCTTTATTTTATGAATAATAAGCAAGGGAATAATATACTTCAAATTACGGCAAAAAGTTTCCTATCATCCTTTTTGATCCGTGACTTTGTACACTTGCGGAGCTAAAAACTTATTTTATTTTTATTTTTTGTATAAAACATATTTACAAAAACAAAAGGATTATTATAAATATTTACAGTTAACTTAATGAATTATTCAATTAAATACGTAATATATTAATCTTATCAATTGAATATTACAATTATTTTTAAAAGGAGGACACGCAATAAAAAAAAATGTTTTTTTCTAAATTTAACAAAACTAAATATAAGATCTTAACACTTCAAGACTAAAAGTGAACTAATTTTGCAAAAACAAGTTGTTGGGAATGTACAGAGGTATAAAAACAAACGATAATTTGATGAAGGTTGACCAGGTAAATGGGTGGAGAAGGCAACGAGTTCTAATTCGACTGAAAACTACCAAAACTTCTTTAAAATGCCATCTAATAATAGGCAGGAATACTAGAAGTGAATGAATGAATGAATAGCCTTTATTGTGCGATATTAATAATAATACAATAGTAATAATAATGCCAATAATTATTACTATTGTTACTATTATTGTTATTATGATTATTTGATAATCATAATAACAATAATAATGCTTCTTTGATAATAATAGTAGATAATAACAGTAATAGTAATAGTAATACTTGTTTGATAATAATAATAATAACAATGATAAATTTTCTTTGATAATAATAATAAAAATGATAATACTTCTCTTTGTGACTATAATGAAAACAATAATAACAATGATAAATGTCTTTTTATTATAATAATAACAATGTTAATACTTCTTTTAATAATAATAATTACGATAATAATAATACTTCTTTGCTGAAAATAAATTCTTCCGCACAGGCCTCCCTTTTTGGGGTATTGGTCTACGCTTTCCATGAGTGACCAGTTCTACCGGAAAGCGGGTGCGTAAAGTTCTCCTCCAGTAACTTCTTCCATACTGCTCTGTCCTTAGCCTGTCTCCACCAATGAGGGCCAACCCATTTCCGGAACAAATCTCGCCATCTCTTCCTCTGCCGTCCTTGGTTCCTCTTCCTCCCGTATGGTGTCCACTCTGTTATCTCGGAGGTCCATCTTCCATCCCTCTGCCTTAGCACGTGTCCAGCCCACTTCCACTTTAGTCTGTTGCAATGGAGTACCACATCCGTCAAACCAGTCCTTGCCCTTAGCTCTGTGCTTCTTAAACGGTCGCTCCTTCTTGTATTTGTAATTACTCTTTCTACAGAGTGGTGCCAAACTTATAACTTATTTTCATCCGTCTTCTTCAACGACCAGGACTGGGCACCGTAGGTAACCACTGGAAGGATACATGTGTCAAAAATTTTCCTTTTTGCTTCTATGCTGAAGTTGCCTTTCATGATATCCTTCAGTGCCCAGAATTTCTTCCATCCCTAGGATGTTCTCCAGTCCAATCCATCTTTGTTCGGTTGGAGAAAGAAATAGTCTGCCCTAAATAAATAAATTCCTCTACGTATTGCACTGAATTTCCCTGTACTTCAATGGGGATTTTTTCTGCATTCGTCATCATCTTGGTTTTTTGTTAATTCATATGCAGTCCTACTTCCGCACATACGTCGAGCAGTTGTACCAACATTCTGCTTAAGTCTTCGGCCTTTTCTGCACAAAGTACTATGTCATCGGCAAATCTTAAGCTCTTCAACAACCTTCCTCCAATTCTTATACCCTGATTTGGCCAATCCATTCGGTTGAAGAGTGTCTCCAGCAATGAGATGAAGAGGAGAGGGGAAAGTGGGTCTCCTTGTCTCACACCTCTTTTAATTATAGTAGAACTAGCTGTTACCCAGTGTGCTATGCTACACCAACTTTATATTATATAGTTGTAAGGAACAAACATACAGCTGGTAGATTTTTTTCACCTTGCCTATGATACTTCCCATATCAAGACCTACCTGTGTGCCAAGTTTGGTCAACATCGGTCAAACGGTGTGGATTTTTTTAAGGAAAAAACAGATAGACAGAAAGCTGACAGATGATATTGACCTAGCCTATGACATTCCCTGTATCAACCCCTACCTGTGTGCCAAGTTTGGTCAAAATCGCTAAAAAGCTGTGGATTTATATGAGGAACAAATTGAATGGCTTTTTAGCGCGGTTCCTCCCTCTCCCATAGGGAGGAACCCCGCTTATAGGGTTGATACAATGAAACAATCCGGAAGTGCCGACTAGAAAATTTCGCGTTTCAGAACCCCTAGAGACCGAAAATAACGGTGGTTCAAATTTGTATATATATATATATTTGTCTGTTCGCTCTCTAGCTAGAAGACGAATGGTCCGATTTTGATGAAATTTGGTACAAAAATCCTTCGTCCAATTTGAAAGGTCAAGTTCGTTAACCAGCAAAATCCGCCTACTGGAAGATGGCGTTTGGGGCGAAATTCGCGCAAAAAAAATCGTAACGCTTACGTTTTTGAGTTCATAAGCTTCTAAGTACTCGTTTTATATGATTCCTGGGCTAGGAAAACGAATGAAACCATTTTCAAGGCGATAGCTTTAACCGTTTTCGAGAAAATTGGAAAAATATTTTTTGAATACCGTTTTTGGTTTGGGTACTTAGAATCATGGGATTCAGTTGAAACATTTTCTGCATGTTCTACTTTCATCAAAACTAATATGTTGAAATTTTGGTTACGTTTGGAGTTAAGGAAGGGTTAGAATAAAATATTTTATTAACAGACCTAAAAAGTTTTGGTAACTTTGTATATTTTCCTTAATATCTCGAAAAAGGTTGAGAATCTTGGTAAACGAAAGAATACCATTAGAAAGCTTACTAAATGCTCTACAAAAAAGGTTCTGATGAAAGTTTTGATTAGGCGATGTCAATCGGAGAAATAAGTGCTTAAAACATTAAAGTAATTGATTTTGCTTATTCGAACTGTTCTTTTTGTCTGTTTATATTCCTTGTTATTTTTTAATTGCTTATAGTTGGATAATGTATTTTACAATAAAACAGATTAGGCAAAATAAGAAAAACAATTCATTGTTAGAAATATAGCTTGCCAAGAGAAAAAGATTCGTTGACGTCTTTTGAATATTTTCAATTGCCTTGATGCTGTTGGTTTTTTTATTTTATTTTTTAATTGATTTTATCTGTAGAATTATTACTATAGTAAAAGAACACAGGAATGTGTGAAAATATTTGATATTTTCCAATTCATTGAAACGTATGAAATGAAGTATCGGTAGAAGAGGATTCTAGGGTCTTGCGGACCTGACCCCAGGTATAGCCATAAAACCCTTTGAACAAGGGCCGAGGAAAATATTATCTGTTTCTATTCTATGCTTTTCAAATGAGAATAGGGATATGAACAGGAACCGGGGTCTCCCGTGGTCTAATGGCTAGCGCCTTGGATTCATAAGCGGGAGATGGTGGGTTCGATTCCCAACCTCCGGCAGGAATTTTATCATCCCACGGCTCGCTGGTGAAATTCCTCGCTACACCCTGGATGTCGGCGCTAATGACCTAGATGTAGATGAGCCGTAAAAAAAAAAAAAAAAAAAAAAAAAACTGGAACCGCGCTAAGATGACGCAGTTCCTGCGAGTCGGACTTTTGTTCTTTTTTTGTTCCACAATATAGTATCCTTATACTGTGGGAGTTCATTTAGGTTCTGCAGGTTCCATCTTCCAATACTGCCTGCATTACAATCAAAGTAATATACATTTTTTTTTTTTTTTTTATAATTTTTTTTAAGTATTATAATAGGTAATAATAATATTAAAATAGAGAAATATGATAGCGTAATGATAACAACTATAATTATAATACAAATAAAAATAGTAACAATAATATTGAAAAAGAAACAAATTATAATATCAAAATTATAAATTAATTGAAAGAAATACAAAAAAAAGTCCGTCACGCAGGAGCTGCATAACTAAGCACTTTCCTCAGAATTTGGGTAGTGTAGACTGCTTTCCAGAACAATTTGCTTAAAATATCCTACATGAATAAAATAAAAACATGAATAGTTCTCTTTTAATTTTGTAATGAGTAACTGATCAATTATTAATTTGCTTCCAGAGTTATGTTTACACATGGTACCTACTACACTGCGTAATAAATACAAAAAACCTCATATTATCGTATTTTGATCTAACGCAGGAACAGGATACAGTCCCTCTAGATACAAAGCGCTCCTTGCGGCGGCTTTGTGAACCTACCTCTGGTGGGCTTTTCTATTGAAATATATTACAAAGTAAACCCCCGCTTTCCGATTGACCGATTCAGCTCATTTTTACAACACTTCTTTCTCATGAGTTACCCACGACGTATACCGCGTTTCGTTTCAATACAGCATAAATTACGACCGGTATGAGTATATTAGGAATTTGGGTCCGGAGTAAACCCCCCCCCCTTCTAATGAACCGATTTAGTTTATTTTTACATCACATATTTACCTGTAGATTACCACTACGAATACCGAGTTTCGTCGAAATATTCCAAAAATCACGGCTGGTAGTGGCGAATGGGTATTGTGGGTCCGGAGTAAACCCCCCCTCCTAATGAACCGATTTAGTTCATTTTTATATCTCACTTTTCTCTCTATATTACCACTACGAATACCAAGTTTCGTTGAAATATAACAAATATTACGGCTGACATGGTCAAATTAGTGTTTTGGGTTCGGGGTAAACCCCCCCCTTCCGGTGGACCGACTTTGGTGGTTAACGAACTCGTTCAATCGTTTGCTAATTGAATGCTATATACCAAGTTTCGTGACAAAAAAACAAAAACTCTGGCCGCTATCGTGTTAACAGACACATATATATATATATATATATATATATATATATATATATATATATGTGTCTGTTAACACGATAGCGGCCAGAGTTTTTGTTTTTTTGTATATATATATATATATATATATATATATATATATATATATATATGCATATATATATATATATATATAGATATATATAAATTTTAACGGGGGTCATTTTCGGTGTCTACTAGGTAGGATCGATAAAGATTTGAAGAAATTTTTCAAAAATTCCGTCATGAGTCCAACCTCAATAGCTACTTTCCTTCGGAGGAAAGTGCTAAAAAGAATGAATATAAATGAATCAAATAAAATAAAATAACTGATTAATGAAAAGAAAACGTCCGTTCTTGCAATGGCTTATTCTTGCGATTGTTAAACAAAATTCAATCTGGATTGTGGTCATGAGAAACTGTTCAATTATTTACAGCAGCATTATTTTTCAAAAACAAATGCACTACTTTTCTCATACTAAACATAAAGTTATGAATTCTGTATATGCACTTTTGATAAGATTATATGATATAACAATAAAAAATAATGATTTGTCAAAATTAAATTATTTACAGTGATAATCCATCGTCTCAGTTTAAAAATAATTATATGTCAAGATTGCTTTACATACATTCAGAAAAATTTCACAAAAAGTTTTAGCGGAAATATTTTACTACAGCTCATGACAAACGTGTAGTAGATAGGGTGGAAGAAAGAGTAAAATCCTTGGTCTCTAATGGAAGTTATGAGCAAATCTGAAACTAAAAATGTAAAAAACTCAGTAGAGTTTGCTAATGTTGCATCTAGTTTAATGACAAACACTACAATTCTCCATATGAGCCAAGTAGATATTGAGCCTGCTATAAGTTCGGACAGTCCATGGGTTAACTGTTAAAGACATAGTTTTTATTAAGCAAATGCCTGTGATAAAATGCAATTCGCACATCAAAAATCGCAAATCAAAAATTCAACTATGGAAAACAAACTGAAACCAGCAAGTTAACAGATAAAAAACTTAATATTTCAAATTTTAATGTTAGTTACTGGTGTGCAGTTACATGTGATAAAAATTAAGTTGTATTTCATTTTATATTGCCCAGCAAACCCTTCACTGAAGTAATGAATGTTTTGTACATGTAGGTAGTTTTCATTCTCAATAGCTTTGGGTTATTTTTTGTAGTTTTTAAAATTAAATCGCTGTACTATAAAATATAATGGTGTGGAACGCCATATTTAATTTTTACAAAATGCATTTTAACACTTCAGGATTTTTTCGGAACATTTGTAATTACTTAATGCTTATATTATTTTTTTTTTTCTGGCTTCCATATTTATTGAAGTATTGTCATAGAAAATTTCATCAACATTGGTCAAAAGGTATGATTTATATTCTAGAACTAAGTGCACTTCCTTTGTCCAATCGATGATAACTGCAAAATTTGAAATACTTTAGCAGAGAATAAAATTAAACTATTTGAGATTGAGAAAAACTATTTTATATTCTTATATGAAAGGAATGAACATGCCAAGTTTCATTAAAATCTGAGATCATGGGTGTAAAATCCTATTTTTTTGGGTTGATTTGACATGGAATGACCCAAATGTTTAAATATCATGTCACACATAGATGATTTTAGGTGGTACGTTAAAGAACTAAAAGTATTTAAATTATTAAAGTTCTGTGCAGGTTAATGGGTTAATGTTGAAGACATAGTTTATGTTAAGCAAATGCATGAGATAAAATGCAATTCACAAATACAAAAAAATTAACTATGGAAAACAAACGGGAAACTCCAAATCAACAGATCAAATACTTAATATTTTAAATTACTTACTAATATATGATATTAATCCAAAATCTGAGAATATAAGGTTATAATTTAGATAAACACAACATTTTTGTACGTTACATGTAGATGATTTTAGGTGGTACAATAAAGAACTAAAAGTATTTAAATTACTAAAGTTCTGTACAGATCCATGGGTTAATGTTGAAGGCATAGTTTATGTAAAGCAAATGCATGAGATAAAATGCAATTTGCAAATAAAAAAAATCAACTATGGAAAACAAACGGGAACCTGCAAGTCCACAGATCAATAACTTAATATTTGAAATTACTTACTAATATATGACATTAGTCCAAATTCTGAGAATATAAGGCTATAATTTAGATAAACATACAAAGGTTATACCTGAAAAGTTTTGTTCGCAAAAGAAAAACTTTAAACAAAAAAAAAAAGTTTTGTTGGCTTGCTAATCTCCACCTAAAATCATCATTAGTAACAGATCAAAAACTTAATATTTTAAATTACTTATTAATATATATTAGTCAAAATTCTAAGAATATAAGGCTATAATTTAGGTAAACACAAATATTTTACTAAAACTAAAAAGTTTTGGAGATTAGATAAACAAACCAAACTTTAAAAAAAGGATAATGGTTAATGGCTTCTAGGAGCTCAGTGTTGCTCTACATTTTCATCAGAAATTAAAAAAATTGATCTTATATGATATTACTTGTCCAAATCTTGGGAATATACGGCTATAATTTAGATAAACATACAAAGGTTAAAACTGAAAAGTTTTGTTCACAAAAGAAAAACTTTTCGCACAAAAAGAAGAAAGTTTTTTTAGCTTGCTAATCTCTACCTAGGCAACACTGGAAAGAAAATTACTATTTCTGAACAATTCACTCTTCTTTAATTGACAATTTGGAACTCGTTACTTCCGAACTGTGAAGCCTGAAAGATTTTATACATATATGATTATATAATGATGTAAAGTCATCAATGAGTTCGAGTTATTCTAATTATAAAGAACATCAACAAATAAATTTGAGACATTATTCAAAATGGCTGTCAGAATATGAACGGTTCAGTCTAGCCAATTTTTCTTGAACAAAACTTTTGACCTTTTGACCAAATTTCGAAATTTGACTATTTTGACCTAGCCTAGGAGATTTCCCGTATCAAGAAGTACATGTGTACCAAGTTTGGTCCAAATTGGTCAAACGATGTGGATTTGTATAAAGAACAAACAGACAGACAAACTTACAGGTGATTTTTATATATATAGATTATATAAGGACCTATCAGCATATATATCCATGGAAAAGTATGGGCCTACCTTCCCTATTAAAAGAATACTAGAAGTACAATTGGTAACGCTAGATAGCACTAATGTCGAGAAATCAGAAGAGAAAGAATGCGAGAGATACGCCGAGCTCTCGACTGCTGTACAAGTCCACGGTACGTGGGTCCCGTCTTCCTTCGACTTCTACACAAGTCCACGGTATGTGGGTCCCGACCACTCTCGGCTGCTGTACAAGTCCACGGTACAGAAAGGGTTAAAGAAAAATAAATAGAAATAAAAGTTATAATAAAATTAACATTTATTAAATAAAGTCCCACTCGGAGGAACTGCATCATCTTAGCACCATTATCCCTATGGAGAGAGGGAGGATCAAAAAAATTGATGTTATTTTTCAATTCAACTCAAGTCATCTGACCTCCAAAAACTAACTAACAAGGGGAGTATACAGCGATGGGGTCACCGATCTTGACCATTTTTTTCTGGTGATTGTACATCGAAAAATAGTCGCCACGTGTCCGAGCGTTCTGTCCAATGCGCCTTAGGAGCCGATAAATAAAATAAAATCGGTTGAAAGTGCTTTATTTTTTATATCGAGTTTAGAAAATGATATCGACATGATTTTTTCACCAATTCATTTGTTTTATAGAGTAGATTGAAGAAAAAATATAATCGTTAAACAATAATTTATATTTTGTCAAATAAATTCAAAAATATGCTAACGTTTTCAAGTAAACTAGTCTTATACATTTTTTCACACCAAAAATAATAGCAGATTTAAAAACAGCACCCCAAGAAACCCTAATGTAGTGAATATCATTGAAAACCAAAAATAATAATTTTTCCCAGTCTGGAAAAGACTAAAAATTTGTGAGGGAAAATGTAACGTGACGTTTTGAAATTCAATATCTCCCCATGAGATAAACTGATTTTTACGTCATTGAAATCTTTCAAAAGAAGAAAGACTCCTTTTAGCACTTTCCTCCGAAGGAAAGTAGCTATTGAGGTTGCACTCATGACGGAATTTTTGAAAAATTTCTTCAAATCTCCATCGATCCTACCTAGTAGGCACCGAAAAGAACCCCTGTTAAAATTTATATATATATATATATATATAAATTTTAACGGGGGACAACTGTGATATATATATATATATCACAGTTGTCCAAGATGGAGGACAGTGTAGAGGTCATAGAAACAGTGCTCCGCCTTTTGGTACCAGTAGGGGAATTTTCAGTGCTAAAAAAAAAACTTAAAAAGTGATGTATACAAAGCCATAGGACTCCTTCAAGATTTACAAAAGACTATTCAAGAAAAACGTGAAGATCCTGGAGTATCTACACACATAATGACTACAAGTGAGGTTAGCAGTAAGAAATCCTATGCAAGTACATTAAAAACTAAAATTAAACCTACAAATAATTCTTTTAAGCTAATTGTTAAAAATAATAATGAAAAGGATAGCATTGAAGATACAAAAAATCAATTCAAATCAATAATAAAACCACAAGAATTAAAGATAGGAATTAAAAATTTAAAAATGACATATAGAGGACATTTAATTGTAGAAACTCAAACTAATAACGATATAGAAAAACTTCACCAAACATTGATAAATTCCAATACAAATTTAAAATCAGATTTTATTAAAAAATTGAGACCAAGGATTATAATAAAAAATATTCCTTCGGAAATTGATGAACATAACCTATCAGAGACTATTCTATCACAAAATGAGGAATTAGGATTAACTAACGAAGATTTAGGTCACTAATTCCATAATAAAATCCAGATATAATGAAAATCAGAGACACGCAGTACTGCAGGTTTCACCACAAGCTAGGAATATCATCGTGAAACGTGCAGAGAAGCTTAAGTTATTCTACACGATTAGTAGGACCGATAACTTCCTTTCTGTCCGACGCTGCAGGAACTGCCAACGGCTGAACCATTCAGGACTTTGCCGAGGAACCCTCACCTGCCCTCACTGCACAGAGGAACATGAAGCCAAGGACTGTCCACGAAGAGAGAAGATAGAAGAACACAAGTGTATAAATTGTATTAGTTTTAATAACTATTGCAAACCACATCAAAAGGTATCTATCTCCCATTCAGCTCTTAGTAAAGGTTGCCCATCTTATCTTAATGCCTATAATAGATTACTAAATAACACAGATTATCAATGAATAATACAACACTGATTTATAATATCTTTATTATTATAATAGAGCATTTATCAAATCCTTCTTTAATAAACACAAAAACAAAACATAAACTCCAGCTGATAAACAAAACACATTCGAGCTTTATTATGCATTTTCTGAAAAACGAAATATTAATTCATATACTAAATCTAATATTGATTGATGTGCGATTGTTTTTGTTTGGTAGAAAACATATGTTTCTTTCCAACTCTAATCTAATTAATGTATCTTGTTTACTAGTTTCTTTTCAGGGTGTGTACTACTTTCGTGAAAGCCAATTTCGTGACATTTTCGTGACTTGAAGTGCAAATTTCGTGCCCATTAAAATGAAAATAATTTCACTTAAAAAGAGAAAGGCTTAAGTTTTAGCTTAAACTTATTTGTAACTTAAACGGATTACCGTGATATCTGTAAATTCGCAATTTTACATACATTTAAAACAATTAATAAAACTGTATAAAATGTACATCATATCGTTCTTGCCATGTCAAACTATCGAGTATGCAAAATCTCGTTTTTAGATTCGGGACTTTGCTCTTGGATTGCGGGCGATATGGCTGTATATTTTACTGTATTTTTTAGATTTTTTTTTTTTTTTGTCTTCACTTATGGTGTTCTACAAGCTGAATATGTACACTAAAATTGAGTTCAAAATTTACAAATTTTATTAGCCTGGAAAAGAAATAACGACGAAATTCAAGGTGCTCACGCCTTAACAATCACGACCACTGGGCCTCCGGAATATAGAACAACAAATGTTATTTTTTAATATGAATTAAGAACAATAAAAATATATGTAAATAATGAATGTCTTCAAAGCAATCATTTTTGGAAGTCTTATTTTTTTCTTCGCAGCATCAGAGATTAGGGGGAGAGGGGTGTCTTTGAGACACGGGGCAATTAAACCAGTCTACTTAAAAAATTGAAAAAGTTAAAGGGTATTGCCCAACAAGAAAGAACCAATAAATAAATAAAACTACTAGCCGAATACCAGTGCTTCGTCACGGCAGGTAAATAGTTATTTTAATGCGTTAAATAATGTATCAGCAAAATTAACGCTACTTCATAATTTTTTGCAGTTTATTATAGCTTGGATCCCGTCATACTATATGTTATACATCAATTGATAAGTAATCAAAGTATAATGTTTCTTGACACTGGGGCGCTCCGGATCAGTGTCAAGAAACAGATAATCCAGCGATGACCCGTTATCTGTAGATTACCAGCATGGGCGTATATAAGAGGGGGCTGAGGGGTCTGCAGCCCCCCCCCCCCCCCGAAATTTTGATTTTATGGTAAAAATGTGTCTTAAACCCTTAAAAAATAAATCAAATAAGATCATATAATTTTAGTTGTAATAGCGTTTTATTTGTCTAAAACTATTCCAAGTTCTAAATTGTTAGTATTCCATACCCCGGAAATGGTGATTTTGTCCCTCATAGCGTAAACTCTTTGAGGGACAGTTAATTTCTAGGACTGTCATCATAGCTGAAATTAACCTCAATAAAAAAAATACTATGAAATAGATACTGTACGGTAACAGCTGTTCTTTTATCATCCTGGCAAAGCATGCTGCCTAGGCTTGGCTGCTCTAACCAACTAAATAAAACTTTAAACCCCACAAAAAATACTTAAGTATTGAATACCTATCAAAAAATCCTTTCTTAGCGAGTGTCTACATGCTAAAGAAGAGTGTCCATGCAAAATTTCAAATTTTTCTGTCGAGTGGTTTGGGCTGGCGGATGATAGGTCAGTGATTGAGTGAGTGGTATTTGACAAATATACAGGGTGTCCCATATTGAGATGTCATAACTTTAGGGGTTTATTCTACATCTCATTTGTAGTTCAGGGACGCAGAAATAAGGGTTCTATCTCAACATGCAGAGGATCTACTCAAACTTTTGTCTTTTTTTAAAAACTACTGGCTTTTCTAAAGAAAAACTGAGTTTTCGGAATTTCTTATCAATGCGTCGAAAATAAAGACCACATTTTTGGAATCTACATTAAATTTCCAAATAAGAAACACCCGTAATTGAAATAATACAACGTAAATTAAAAGCTATATTCAAAGGCATATAGATGAGAACTTTTAATATTAGTTTTTTATTAAATTATTCAATATTATCATAATCAGCTATTTTTAGACTTAGAGGTTTGCCTCCCTCTTAAAAGTTGCATTATTTAATAAGCTTCAAAATGGTACCTCATAGTTTTAAAAACATATCTATTTCAATCTATTTTTTTCTGATTTCTAAGTCAAAACCAATTAATGTGCTTTAGCATGAACGAGCCATTCTTAACAAATTCTTTAATTTCAAACGATGATGTTGATGTCTCATCCTTCCCAAACTACATGAGGCTTATTACACAAGCCCGTCTACCAAATAACAACTCACTCTGGTTCGTCACTCACGTATTCAGGGGTTTTTGGGGTCGCCGATTATGAATCCATTATCAGAATTCAAAAAATCAAAAAGGCGGATCTAATATGGCGTCGTATTATAAAAACAAATCTTGGTAAAAATGAAATAATAATTTAGCCATTGATTTTAAACTTACTGTTTTGTGATTATTAGGGTCTGTGATTACAAATTTATCAAAAAAAAAAAAAAAAAAAAAAAAAAAATCAAAATTATGAAATTCAATATGGCGTCGTGTAATACGGAAAAAAAACTTGGTAAAACTGAAATAAAAATTTAGCCATTGACCTTGAACTTATTGTCTTCTGATTATTAGGGTCTGTGATGCAAAAAATGCAAACCCAATGATGAAAACCCCTAGAAACTAGAAACTATTTTTTTTTTTCGAGGCATTCCATCCCACTAACTTGCGTGGTGTCAAACATTACGGTTCGAGAGCAAAAGTGTAAATTTTATTACAACTTACTTTCTCGATGAAGACACCGATGCTGGGGGTAGAGTGTTAACGGCAAAAAAAAAATGGAACTTTTTCTCAGAAATGTCAGTGATCCAAGACGTCAAGAGTGTAACCTCATAAGCGGGATTCCCCCGGAGGAAACCCGCTTATGAGGTTGACCTTTTCTAATCGTTTCTTTCAGTTACTTTTATTGATTCTGGACTGGGCAATGGATACCCACAGTTTGGTCAATAAAAAATTAATAATTTTTAATTTTTTCACACAAGGTAGTTGTAAATAACAAAACTACATTCCACATTTTTTTTTTACAAAAGGGAGCCAATCATTCAATTTAAACCTCAATAAACCTCCACTTCATTTCCATGAATTTAATGCTTACTAAACTTAGAAGTTTTTGTGTAAGTATTGAATCCGTAGTCCGTTAGGGGGCTGAGGAAAAAATTCGCGAAGAAACTCTGATTCATTGATAAAATCAGAAGTGCGTTATTGGACGTCCAGAAAGTATTTTTTAAGAATAATAATAGTGAATTAAATTACTGTTTTTTTTAAAGGAAATTTTATCTATTTTATGATGGCATAATTCGAATTGAATTATCTTGAATAGATTTGAGCAATTCTTTCTTACTCATTAAAAAACATGACTACAATAAAAAAAAAACAGAACATTGGACATAGCTCCTTTTCCTTCCGGCATCGGACCATACTTCAAATGAACTTTTTTGTTGCAATCACCTCTTAGAGTTTGGCTACTTAGACCTGAATCACCCTGTGTGTGAATATATATATATATTTGCTCTCCCACCGGCTCAAAAATGGTCTGATTTTGATGAAATTTCATACAAAATTTTGATGAATGTTCGTCTAATTTGATAGGTAAGTTTGTTAACTCGAACATGGTTCTACACAGCTGTGGAATTCCCACCAACTATAGGATCCTCAATAGTATTTTCTATACATAATTTTAAGGCAGGTATCATCGCATGAACCCTTGCTAATACCTGCGAGTTTTCACTCCACCGGATCGTACACAGTTTTAGTGGGAAACGGTTTAATTTCCGAAAATTGGCTGAATTTAGCTCTTTGATGGGAAATCTTGGAAAAGAAAAATTTCGTGACATGGTTTCCAAATTCGTGACTTTTTCGTGATTTTCGTGCCCTATTTTTCATTTCGTGACATTTTCGTGATTTTCGTGACTTTTTCGTGCAGTAGACACCCTGCTTTTGTTTATGATTCCAATGGCTATTGAAGGAAATAAAAAATATGATCAAAATTATGAAATAAAATTTATACAGATTAACATGTAACATAAAATTAATTCTACTGTATTTTTATATGAATACTTAAATAATAAAAAAATAGATATTGCTCTTTTACAGGAACCTTACATTGGTAATAAAATTAAACCTAAAAGATTTAAGATTTATTCAAGCGTTAGTCATAAATCTCGTTCACAAATAATTATTAATAATAAACAAATTGATGCATCCCTCCTTTCAAATTATAGTGATTCAGATACAACCGTTGTTGAAGTCATATATAAAAAGAAACAATTAATACTGATTAGTGCTTATTTTGATATAACGCATGATATTGATGAAGATTTAACGAAATTAAATAAAATTCTAAATGAATTAAAAACTAAAGATATAATTATAGCAGTTGATAGTAATGCTAGATCAAAAATTTGGCATGATAGTATTACCAATAAAAGAGGAAGACGACTGGAAAATTTCATTATTTAAAAAACTTAATATTAAATGAAAATCAAAATTTGCCAACTTTTGATGGCCCACGTGGGCAAAGTAATATAGATTTAACTTTAGTAACACCAAACCTCATAGATAAAATAAATAATTGGAAAATTTCAACTTCAGAAAACTTTTCAGATCATTTATCAATTAAATATAACTTTGCTTTTAAACAAATAAAAAATAAAATAAAAGGTATAGGATTAGTATATAATACTAGAAATGCAAATTGGGATTTATTTAAAAATAATTTATTTGCAGAAATCTGTAAGGAATTTAAAATTATTGAAAATATAGAAACTAATATGATTCAATTTTTATTAAGTAATAACTTAAATATGACATTGAATAAATTTTCCAAAGTCATTTCAAAAGCCTGTAATAAGACTTTTAAAATTAGAAATTACCAAAAAAATTATACTAAAACTCGCTTTAATCCGAAACCTTGGTGGGATGAAAATTTAACTACTCTTCGAAAAGAGACAAAGAAATTAAGGAAAATATATCAAAAAACAACATGTAATGAATCTTTGAGACAGGAAAGAAAACAAGTCTATTTAGAAATAAAACACATCTATGAAAAAAGCATAAGAGCTAATAAAATAAAATCATGGAAAGAATTTTGCAATAATATAAGTCCTTGTAATCCATGGACATGGCCTTACAAATATGCTAATGGAAAATTACATGAACAATTTACACTTAATACGATAAAGAAACATGACGATTCATACACAAATTATACAACAGAAACATACCAATATATACTCGACTCACTCATTAAAACAGACAACTTACAAAATGATAATGAAATACACAAAACAATTCGCAATAATATACCAACAGACCTACAGACATATGACGACATACCATTAACCGATTCAGAAATTAGTTATATTATTCAAAATTTAAAAAGAAATAAATCCCCAGGTATAGATGGAATTACAGGAGAAATATTCAAAAATGTATATAGTTGTTTCCCAGTTTTCATCAATGAATTATACAAAAACTGTTTCAAATTTGGTATTTTCCCCGAAATATGGAAAAAGTCTAAAGTAATTCTTCTAAATAAACCCGGGAAATGCAAAAATGATATTTCATCGATTCGACCCATTTCTTTAATTCCTACAGCTGGTAAAGTCTTGGAAAAAACAATTCATTCCAGATTATCTCATTATTTGTACTCAAAATCGCTCCTACATAACAATCAATTTGGATTTACCTCTCAAAAATCAACAATAGATGCATTACACAGTACACTACAATTCATATCTGAAGCCAAAAACACTGAATCACATACAGTTCTCATATCACTAGATATTAAAGGAGCATTTGATAATGGATGGTGGCCATCAATTCTAAATTCTTTAGCAAATTCAAATTGCCCTAACAATATATATAAATCTGTTAAAAATTACTTACAAGGCAGACAATCCTTTATCATAACACCAAATATGAAATTTCACAAATTTCAAACTCTAGGAACGCCTCAAGGATTTAGCCTTTCGCCATTATTATGGAATCTAATTGTAAATAATTTGTTAAAGATAAAGTTAGCTGAAGACACAACTATTTTAGCATATGCTGACGACATATTAATACTAAGTAAATCAAAAATATTCAAAAAACTACAAGTCAATATTAATGCAATTACAAATATTGTTGATAACTGGGCGAACCAGCATAAGTTAAAATTTAATATTCAAAAATCATCTTTCATTATATTTACACATAAAAGAATCCACCCACAAATACACGTAAAATCACAAGGACAAAACATTCAACAGGTTGAAACATTGAAATATTTAGGAATAACTCCAGACAGAAAACTAAACTGGAATGCACACATTGACAGACTACAGACAAAATTATTAAAACTAGTAAATAATCTGACAATCGCTGCAAAGAATACATGGGGACTAAACACAGAAGCATTACATATATTGTATAAAGGAGCCGTACTCCCATCATTAACGTATGCTATTAATATCTGGGAATCTGGACTTGCTAAAAAACACAATTTAATGAAATTACGAGTACAAAGATTGATGGCCATTAAAATGATAAAGGGTTTTAAAACAGTGTCGTATGAAGCAGCCTGCGTCCTAGCGAAAATAGTTCCCATCGAATTAATTACAAAAAAATATACAGCCCAATTTATCTTCTCAAAACCTCAGAAAACATAAAGAATTTTAGAAATAGTCAAATTGAAAAAAGAATTGCAATGTGCAATGTGGCCTCACCCATCCGATTTTCTAATTTTTAAAAATCCTTGCAAAAATAACAACATAGAATTAACAATTTACACAGATGGAAGTAAGGAAGGCAAAAACGTAGGCTGTGCATCAGTGATATTTATTAACGACAAACCCACGGACATACATAAATACAGACTGGGAAAAAACTGTACAAACATACAAGCAGAACAATACGCCGTACTTGAAAGTTTGCGGCTAATAAAGACCAAATACAGACAATATAATAATGCAATTTTATACACAGACAGCAAGACGACCTTACAAAAACTGACTAATTGTTCGGTACATGACTCACCAACAGAAGAAATAAGGAAACATGTGACAGAAATACAAAACATTAACATAAACATATATTTTAAGTGGATAAGAGGACATTCTGGAAATATGGGGGACGAATTAGCTGATAAAGCGGCTAAAGCTGCCGCGGAAAGTCCCCAGTTACCAGGTTGTTATGATAAGATATCGAAAAAACACTTAAAATATATGTTACAAACTAAGACTATACAAACTTGGGAAAACCGCTGGAAAATAGTAACAAAGGGACACACTTAAAACTATTCATACCACAAATTCAAACATATTCAACAAAAAAACAAACTATAACGAATTTTTACACAACACAACTTGCCACAGGACATGGCTCAATAAACTCCTACTTATACCGTTTCAAAATCACAAACAGAAACACTTGTCCATGCGACTTTCTTACAGAACAAACTTACCAACACTTAATATACGACTGCCGACTACTAATACAGGAACGGACAAAATTACAAAGGACAATTATGAAACAAAACGGAGTCTGGCGATCACCAGAACAAACTCTATTTATGTGCTATAATAAGGCATTAGGAGAATTTGCTGAGCAGCTTTACATGGCAACGGGAAGATTGAATGCCTATTACAAATAAAATGGTATTAAGCATTTTTTGTGGTAGTACTAAAATTTATTTTTTTTCTAATTTTATATCTTCTATATTATTCATGTTTTTGTTTTACTTCATTTTTATATTCTGTTCTTTTGTTAATTTTCTCCATTTGTAGTATTTTGTATAGTTATAATTTGTAAACTTTTAAATTTTAACTAAAACTAATAATATGTTTTAAAAAAACAAAATATGTTAATATACAAATGCAAGTGATATGCTGATTATTGCATGAGACTTGCAGACAAAAATAAACTCCCTTCTTGCAGGGTTACTGTAAGGAGGAAACAAATAAAAAACAAATATATATATATATATATATATATATATATATATATATATATATATATATATATAAATCACGTGTCTGTCTGTTTTTCTATTTGTTTGTTCCTTATACAAATCCACACCGTTCATCCGATATCGAATAAACTCGGTACACATGTAGATCTTAATCTGAGGAGGGTCATAGGCTAAGTCAAAAATGTCTACCAGCTGTCTGCCAGTAAGTTTCTACCTCATACAAATCCACGCTGTTCGTCCGATTTTGACTAAACTCGGTACACAGGCAGATCCTAATCTGGAGAGTGCCGTAAGCTAGGTCAAAAACCTCTACCAGCTGCAGTCTGTATGTCTTTTTTTTTTTTTTTTCTTTTTTTTTTTATAAAAATCCACTCCGTTAGACTGCTTTTCACCAAACTTGGCATAAATGTATGTATGTCTTGATATGGAGGGGGGGGGGTGTTATAGGTTAGATCCAAGTTGTCTAGGACTAAAAGTTGGGATGTCACGGGTTCGAAACAGTTACAGGTTCGTGTTATTAGATTTTAATAATACTCTTTTGGTTTCTAATTTTTTTAGGCTCTTCTATATGCAGAAAGTAGGTGTAGCATGGCACGCCGGGTAACAGCTAGTATGTATATATATATATATATATATATATATATATATATATATATATATGTCTGTTAACACGATAGCGGCCAGAGTTTTTGTTATTTCTTCACGAAACATGGTATATAACGTTCAATTAGCAAAAGATTGAAAGAGTTCGTTAACCACCAAAATCGGTCCATCGGGAGGGCGGGGGTTTACCCCGAACCCAAAACACTAATTTGACCCTGCCAGCCGTAGTTTTTGTTATATTTCAACGAAACTCGGTATTCGTTATGTTGATCTAAAGAGAGACATACTTTGTAAAAATAAACTAAATCGGTTTATTAGGAGGGGGGGGTTTACTCCGGACCCACATTACCAATTTGCCACTACCAGCCGTAATTTTTGTTACATTTCAACGAAACTCAGTATTCGTGGTGGTAATCAACAGAGAAACATGGGTTATAAAAATAAACTAAATGGGGTTATTTGGAGGGGGGGTTTACTCAGGACCTAAAGTACTAATATACTCATACCGGTCTAAATTTCTGCTGTATTGTAACGAAACGCGGTATACGTCACGAGTATCTCGTGAGAAAGAATTGTTGTAAAAATTAAGTAAATCGGTCGATTGGAAAGGAGGGTTTACTTTAAACTCTGTTTCATTGGAATTAGCCGGCCAGACGTAGGTTCCCAAAGGCGCCGCGAGGAGCGCTATCTCCCACTATGGGGACTGTATCCTGTTCCTGCGTCAGTTCAAAAGACGGAAAATGAAGTTTTTGTGTATTTATTAAGTAGTAAAGTATCATATATTAACATAACTCTGGAAGCAAATTATTTACAAAATTAATAATTGAACAGTTCTCATAAGAAATGCAAATGAGCAGAACTATTCACGCTTTTATTTTATTTATATAGGTTATTTACAGCAAATTATTCAGTAATGTAGTCTACACTACAAAAATTCTGAGGAAAGTGCTTAGATATGCAGCTCCTGCGTGACAGACTTTTTTTTAACCATATAAATGACTAGCGTATTATCTCAAAAGGTACTTGCAAAAAATGGATTTTAAAATAAAAATAAAATGTAAACGTTTTTGTGTATAATGTCGACCCCAGAACACGTAGAAACACCCCAATTAGAGGGAAATGTGTCATATTATGTCCTTTATTGACCATCCAAGTTTGGTTGAAATCGGGTAAATATTCTTTGAAATATGGCCGGATTGATAAATCTTTAACAAAATTTTAAGGGTCCCCCCTTAGCGAAATTCAAAATACATTTTTTTTTTTTTTTAATATTCCCAAAATTTGAATTTAGGGGTTTTTCAGTGAGCTAAAAACGAATCTGACATCCGTTTTTAAATCATTTTTTTTTATAACGGATAACTTTTAAATTTAGGTATATGGAATATTTTTACCGAATAATGGCTTCTATAGTCGAGTATGTAAAACAATTTTTTAATCAAAAACAGATGTCAGATTCGTTTATAGCACATTGAAAAACCCATAAATTCAAATTTTGGGAATATTACAAAAATAAAAAAAAAATGTATTTTTATTTTTGTTTAGGGGGACCCTTAAAATTTGTTAAAGATTCACCAATCCGGCCATATTTCAAAGAATACTTACTCGATTTAAACCAAACTTGGATGGTTAATAAAGGACCTAATATGACACATTTCCCTCCAATCAGGGTGTCTCCAATCTGGGATCGACGTTATATACAAAAACGTTTACATTTTATTTTTATTTTAAAACCCACTTTTTGCAAGTACCTTTTGAGATAATACGATAGTCATTTATATGGTTAGAAAAAGGAGTCTTTTTTCTTTTGAAAGATTTCAATGACGTAAAAATCGGATTATCTCAAGGGGAGATATTGAATTTCAAAACGTCACGTTACATTTTTGCTTACAATTTTTAAGTCTCTTCCAGACTGGGAAAAATCATAATTTTTGGTTTTCAATGATATTCACTACATTAGGGTTTCTTGGGGTGCTGTTTTTAAATCTGCTATTATTTTTGGTGTGAAAAAATGTATAAGACTAGTTTACTTGAAAACGTTAGCATATTTTTGAATTTATTTGACGAAATATAAATTATTGTTTAACGATTATATTTTTTCTTCAATCTACTATATAAAACAAATGAATTGGTGAAAAAATCATGTCGATATCATTTTCTAAACTTGATATAAAAAATAAAGCACTTTCAACCTATTTTATTTTATTTCCTCGGAAGATCGGTGATCCCATCGCTGTATACTCCCCTTGTAAGTTATTTGCAAAACTATTTGAAGTTAAAGCTAAACTAATATTAGCTATACTGATAATTAGTCACCTACTTATGTTATCTAATGCAGTTATCTCCTTGCCTGCTTCCGAGACGGAAATTAACGATAAGTCATACATGAAGACAACTAATACAGTCCTTGTAGAGTTTCTTGACTAATAATTTATTTATTTATTTATTTAATAAATAAATAATTTATTATAAATATTTTATTTATTCAATAATTTATTTATTTAAATTTAAACGTCCATTATTATTAACTAAGAATTTTAGGGCGGGTTATCTATAGGTTTTCTAGCCAGTATAGGACTGATGCCTTTTATCTTTTCTAAAAAAAAAAGCCACCACTTCATAGTGGGAATCGAACCCACGATCCTTGGCACGGAGTGTTAAGTACTCACGCCTTAACGCTCATGAGTACTGGGCCTCCAAACCAGGAATAAGACCTAGTCTACAAGTACAGTCCCCGACCCGATACTAGGAGCGAGACAGCTATCATCCAGTCGACTAGTATAATATTTTCTCTAAGATAATAAAAGAGTCGAACTGCCAATTAATCAAATATTTAGCCCTAGTAGAGTCCCCTCACTCTCTGAGTGAGTCAGTGGAGTAATTGACCAGTCAACTAGTATAGTACCTTCTATATGGAGCTAATCCTGTTAAATGTTTTCTGACTAAGTGCTTTTTTAAACTTATTTTTGTATTAGTCAAATATTTAGCGAACTAAGACAATTCTCTCTCCTTGTTAAAATCCTCTTAAACACTTATCGAGCTCAAGCGGTCTGAGGGACCATTATGAGCCAACCGAGCCATGACTCTGATGCCTGAGCAGTCCCTCAGCTTTAGAGAAGAACATATTCTGTCCATACCCAGGTACCGCCCAGCAGCAGGGATTTTCAGCTTTTTGGGACCGCTAAAGCACAGTTATAAAGTCTATAATTTTATTTCAAACGGATGTGAATACAAAAATACAATTATAGAATTAAAATTATGTGTATAAATGTTATATTAACTTATATTGCTCAGATAAAAACCAGTTGGTTTTATGATTTTAAAAATAAGTCATAAATTTTTGTTGTTTGTGTCCTCTTCACAATACCTGCTAATTTTCAATATCATGTCAATTTTGTCCACTTTACTTTCATCTTACTAATTTATTTCAAGAAAAACTAGCTACATATATATTTGAATGAATTAGCCAAATGTTTAATTAATCAACTAAAACAGATTATTTGCATCATCGGCCAAGTCTTATTCAACTAACCGCAATAAGTCAAATAAATTCTGATGGTCCACGAATCTCCTTAGAATTACTACATACCTCTTTAATTTCACCCTCTTCTTTTTCTGCAGAAATCTTTGCCGCAATCTGGCAAAATAAGAAGCATCATAGAATTATTTTCAGAATAGGAAGAGAGAAAATAATATTTTAGTAAACAAATAAAAGGTTTATTCATTGCAGATTTCAAATTTAAAAAAATTATTATAGTTGTAAATCATGTTCATTCTGGTTGTTCAGCTCAAAAATAGAAACTATCTTTCCACATATTTCATTCGAAAGCATTAAAACAAGACAGACATGTCTGCATTAATATATTTTCCTCCCTCCCTCCTTAGTGAGGAACCCGTTTATGAGGTTGACCTCTTGATGCAATCAGGAAGTCCCAACTAGAAATCCCATAGATCAAGGAAATAATGTTGAGGCAAATTTGTACATATACATTGGAGCAAAATTTGTGGGGGGAAAATCATAATGCTTGTGTTTTCGAGTTCATATGCTTGCAGGTACTCATTTTATAGGTTCCTTAATGTAGGAAAATGAATGAAATCATTTTTAAAGCGATATCTGTAACCATTTACGAGAAAAATTGATACAACTATTTTTCCACTCTAATTTTCAGTTTGGGATTTCAGAAACAATTGATTCAGTTTTCTTACGCAGGAAAACTAATGAAAACATTGTTAAAGTGATATCTGTAATCGTTTTTGAAAAGTGGAGAAAAAATGTTTTTTAACGAATTTCTAAGAGGTACTTAGAATCGCTGAATTCAATTGAAATATTTTCTACAAGAAAAATGTATAAAAATAATTTTCCAAACCAATTTTCAGTTAGGGTATTCAGAAACGATTGATTCAGTTGAAACTTGTTCCAGACGTTTGACAATCATCTAATCTAAGATATTTAAATTTTGGTTCCGTTTGGAGTGATTAGAAAAACAAATTATAAATAGACATGAATAGTTTTCAGGTCTTAGTACGTTTTCTAAAACATCTCGAAAATCGTGGTAAGTTTACTAAAATATTTATTTTACTGTTAAATGCAATTAAAGAAAACAAAAACCAATTAGAAAGTTAGGTAAACAGAGACAAAAGCCCTTTAAAAAAAAACGAAGCTAACAATTTCGAAGTTTTAAGAACTTATATCTCCGATTGAGGTCGCCCCATCAAAAATGACATCAGAACCTTACCTGTATAGAACTTAATAAGCATTCAAGTATTCACCTTCCACTTATCACGATTTCCCAACCGTTTTCAAGATATTATAGAAAATGTACCAATATCCGGAAGCTTTTCATGTCTATTAATAATTTTTTTTTCTAATACATCTTTAACTCCAAACGCAACCAAAATTTAAATATCCTAGATTAGATTAATGTCAAACACTTGGAACAACTGAACTGAATCAATCGTTTCTGAATTCCCAAACTGAAAATTATAGTGGAAAATTAGTTGCATCAATGTTTATTCTAAACAGTTACGGATATCGCTTTAAAAATGGTTTCATTCATTTTCCTAAGTTAAGGGACCTGTACTTGTAGACTAGGTCTTATTCCTGGTTTGGAGGCCCAGTGGCCGTGAGTGTTAAGGCGAGAGCACTAAACACTCCGTGCCTAGGATCGTGAGTTCAATTCCCACTATGAAGTGGTGGCTTTTTTTTTAGAAAGAAAAGGCATCAGCCCTATCCTGGCTAGAAAAAGGCGGTAACCTACAGATAACCCATCCTAAAATTCGTAGTTAATAATAAATGGACGTTAAAAATTAATAATTAATTAATATATATATATATTTAGATGGAACGGCATTTTTCTCCAGTGGTGGTACTCCTCCTCACTTCTTCCTGGGATATTTCGATGGGTTCATCTCCATCTTCGTCAGCCAGGTACTTGTTGTTTCTTCCTCAGTGGTTGCCAAGGGAAAGAGGAAGTGAGGAGGAGTACCACCACTGGAGAAAAATGCCGTTCCATCTAAAAATATCATCCCAGCGACGAAAAAAAGTATACCAAGTAAACTTTACAGCGGCATTTAAGCCCATTTGTAGATTTACAGTAGGATACAAAAACATTGAATTTACAGAAAATACTATTAAACTAAGATACTATTAAACAGAGTTATAACTTTACTGGAAATATCACTTTCAGATGGAAACCTTTATGAGAACAATCTGTTTTCAAACAAATTTTTTGTTTAAACCCTTCAAATTCCTATTATTTTCACTGACAATAACAGGCTTTGATTGTTTCACAAATATTAAACAACTTGGTAAGCCTAAATATGTCTTTTTTGAGATAATTTTAATGTCATTCATTCCAAAAATAAAAATTGAATATCTCTATCATGGGTTGGTTACAAAGGTCTATAAACACCACTCTTTCAAACTATTAAAAATTGAATTAAACGAAACAACAATTGACAATAACTGGGATTGGAACAAAGATGAAGAATTTGAAATTTTAACCTGAATAAACATGCCTACAAAGATCCAACAAACAAATATTTCTATCTATATAATATAAAAATAAGGTTACCTTCTCCTTTGTTAGCATTATAGCCTTATCATAGGCTTTAACTAACAGAGTGTCATCCCATTCATCGTTTTCCATGGATTCAGTATCCTCGCCTGACTTCTTCAAGTGAAAAAGAAAAGAAAAGTTAAGTAGATATAGAACATATAATTTACATAAAGTTATTAATTTGTATTAACAACATCGTAAGACATAATGCAACAAAATGGTGATCCACAACAATCAGTCAAATTTCATATACCTCTTCAGTCCTCATATACAAAACAGTTTCACTCATGTTTTGAAGAATTGAACTGTAAATGGCAAGATTCAAAAGCAAATCCAAACAGAAGAGTTTTATAAAGCAGTGTTGAACTGCGCAGTTTATACAAAATCGAGTTTTAATTTTACATTTTTGGAATACTGATACAATTAAAACAATCATTAAAAAAATTAGTAAATAACTTGTTAGTTCAATAAATATTCGAATTCTGAAGCTGCAGTTCTCTACTTAAAGTAATTTCGAATTGAGTATAGAAGGGGGGGCTCACAACGTGGTGTAGATTTTAACTCCAATATGCTGCTATTTGTCTAGTATAGAACCTTTTTGACAAATTTACTGCTCCTTGGATATTTTTGCGGAATTCTGCAATAGTTTTCCGTTCCGTCACAAATAATATCAAGCCTTTGAATTGCGAGTCTATCTGCTTGTATCAACTTCAATCAAGCAAAATTCTTTGGACGTATTTAGGCGACATTATGCTTTTATCATGATGATTAGATAGTTAGCCGTCGAGGTGATAAGTACAGATGGAATGGTTGGGATTCGGCTAAATAAACCTCAATATGATTTTGTTTTAAAAAAATCTATATTTCGGACGTTTCGGCTACTCATTGGTAGCCTTCGTCAGCTAAAATGACAAAAAAAGAAATTAATACAGAAACAAACAAGAAAAATTTATAATTGTGATAGTTAACAGAACTATAGATACAGTTTAACTTATAACAGAACATATCGTCTTAAAATTCTTAGAATGAGTAGAATGAAAAAGAAAATAGGTACAGAAATTGATTTTAATAGTAATTAGTAACATTAATTGATTTTACAAAGAAATAAGAGAACTATATACCAATGACAAATATAGTAGCTAATAGTAACATTAATTAATTTTACATATCAATTTACAGTCGAAATAGAACAGGACAGACAGCTCCCATACTTGGACATCTTACTAATTAGACAGACTGACGGTACTATTATTACTGACTGGTACACAAAACCCACATACTCGGGACGGTTACTTAATTTTCATTCATCCCATCCTTACCACCTCAAGATTAATGTAGCCAGAAATCTCCTTCGCCGAGTCCTCTCCCTATCCCATGCTTCCTTCCACAATAAAAATATTAATATCGCCTCAGATATATTGGCACGCAACCAATTTCCCCCCAACCTCATAAAATCCCTTGTTAAAAAAGTAAAATCCCAACCTTCCAGCACTATCTCTCCCAATTCTTCCCTAACTCCCAGTTCCCAGATGTTCCGATCTCTACCATTTACACCTGGACTGACTGATAAACTTACAAAGACAATTAAAAAATCCTACCCTTCCCTAAACTTTGGTTTGAAAACTACCAACAAACTCAAAACCCTCTACACCAAACTCAAAGATCCCGTCCCTTTTGAACATACCAACCGATGTGTTTACCAAGTCCCTTGCCAAACCCCTTCCTGTAATGGTGTATACATAGGAGAAACCATAAATGACATTCACTCACGTCTTACACAACATAAACGAACCATCACTAATAAAGAAATAGATAAATCTGCACTTGCAAAACACGCCATTACACAAAAACACACTTTTAACTTCGACGACACGAAAATTCTTTCTACACAACGTAACAAAAAAAGACTACAGATCTCGGAATGTGTACACAAAAACTTAAACAAAAACAATATAAATTACAAAACTGACCAACAAGGCATTTCTCCTATGTACGCTAATATTTTCCAAATACTCGCCCGACCACCTACCTAGATTTTTACCTTGCCCCTTGGGTATCCTTCCATTAACACCTTTTTCTCCTTTCCTGTCATAAAATGTCATAAACATCTGTTTGATCCTACCGCCCGTTTCCCCCACCTCTTGCTGTTTCCAGTTACATATACCCCTTGCAGATTCCTTTTTTCCTTAGACACTTTCACAATGGTTACTTAATTGCCAACCTTGGTCTTCCTCTGCCGCTCGGCATTTCCATTGGTATGTAGTATCTTATTTCTTTGTAAAATTAATTAATGTTACTATTAGCTACTATATTTGTCATTGGTATATAGTTCTCTTATTTCTTTGTAAAATCAATTAATGTTACTAATTACTATTAAAATCAATTTCTGTACCTATTTTCTTTTTCATTCTACTCATTCTAAGAATTTTAAGACGATATGTTCTGTTATAAGTTAAACTGTATCTATAGTTCTGTTAACTATCACAATTATAAATTTTTCTTGTTTGTTTCTGTATTAATTTCTTTTTTTGTCATTTTAGCTGACGAAGGCTACCAATGAGTAGCCGAAACGTCCGAAATATAGATTTTTTTAAAACAAAATCATATTGAGGTTTATTTAGCCGAATCCCAACCATTCCATCTGTACTTATTATGCTTTTAGGACTTCTTTGATCCTCTCCCAAGATGAGAGTCGAGTTATTTTAACCTGGAGCTCTGTTGTTGTTGTTGTTGTTGTATATATATATATATATATATATATATATATATATATATATATATATATATATATATATATATATATATATTTAATAACAAAAATTACGATTGTACTTCTTTCGCTCATAACCCCAACAGTATTCACGCTAGAGATTTTCCCAAGACATCAAACGATTTGTAATGAATCTTCCTAAAATATTGAATTATTTAGAAATGTTAAAATTTATTCGCTGCTTAGCAAAAGTACAATAAAAAATATACCTTTTTTTGGCACCTTAAAATCCATTTATATTAATTTATATACAGAATAAATTGTTTACCCATTTTTCATAATTATTGTTGTTGTACAAAGCAGCGATTAAATATTAATAGTTTTAAATAATGGGACATTATAGGAAATTTTATTACGAATGAATCTTTTGACGACTAGGTAAAATCATTAGCGTGAATACTGTTGGAGTTATGTATGAGCGAAAGAAGTACAGACGTAATTTTTGTTATTAATAAAAAAATATATGTTCCGGGATTTTTTCGATTTATGCATACATTAATTATTCTTATGTGAGTTGTTCCGAAGATATTCTCTCAAGAATTAACGTGCCCCCTCCCTCGAAATTTTGATTTAATCGGTAAAAATATGTCATAAAAACCTTAAAAATAAATTAGAAAAGATCACTTAATTAAGGAAAAATATTTTTTTTAAATTTTATATTTTATTACTTTATTCCAAATTGTAGGTTGTTTGTATTCCTTACCCCCAAATGCTCCGAGCCCACCCCCCGAAATTATTTCCTATAAATGCCCATGTTTCCCCCTAAACATCCAACTCAAAACTGATGCATCTTGGTCTAAGGGGGACGGACTTAGAAGCCAAATCATTAATATACCCCTAATGATTGAAATGTTTGTTATAGTGCAACGAAATTTGGCATAGTTGTCCTCATCTAAAGAGAATAAATTTGTTATAACAATATACTAAATCGGTTCATTAGAAGATTAGAAGAATAAGCTGTTTATTAAAATACTTATTTTTTTAATTTAAATGTTGGAGGCTTGGTGGCCATGAGTGTTAATGCGTGAGCACTTAACACTCCGTGCCAAAGGTCATGGGTTCGATTCCCACTATGGGGTGGTGGATTTTCTTTAGAAAATACAAAAGGCTTCAGCCCTATCCTGGCTAGAAAAGGGTGGTGACCTATAGATAACGCGTCCCAAAATTCGTAGTTAATAATAATGGACGTTAAAATTTAAATAAAACTTATAATTTAAATGTTAACGCCAACTTATAAATAACACAGATTTTTGGAACGGGTTATCAACAGGTTACCACCCTTTTCTAGGTAGGATAGGGCTGATGTTTTTTTCAAAAGAACAGGAATGCTGCATAAACTAAGGAACTGCATGACGGATTATTTTTCCGATGCACCATTGAACCTAATGTCGCTGGGCCTGCATCTCTACTCCACCTGGTCTAAAAAGACAATTAAAACCAGGGGCGCATATAAGAAATATTTGTGGGAGGGGGGGGGGCTGGGATTATCAGGGAATTTGGGAGGTATGGAATACTAACAACCTAGAACTTGGAATAGATAGCCAACTAAAAGGCTATTTGCCCCCAAAGAAAATATTTTTCTGAACTAAGTGATCTTATTTAATTTATTTTGATGTTTTTCTGACACATCATTTTTACAGATTAAATCAAAATTTCAAAGGGGGGCTGCAGCCCCCTCGGCCTTCCATTATATACACCCATGATTAAAACATATAAATCAAGAATCCTCAAAGGCTTCTTCTTATTTATATTTTTTTATGATAAAATGTAGATTTTAGCTTATACTCTCTATATAGTAGTAATAAACTTTAGGGGAAGGCCCTAAAATCAATGCAAATCCTAAACATGATGCCCAGGGAAACAATAATGCTTATAGATAGTATTAAATCATTTTTCAAAAATTTTGAGTTTTATAATAATCCCCTTATTTTATAACTTAGATGTAGTTTAGATATTGAATAATCCATTGATTTTGAGAAGAAGAAACAATTAGCCTATGCAAGAGCCATTTCAAGAAATTTATATTAAACATGATATTGAGAGAAATAAAACAAAAATTCTTAGAGGTAGGTGCCAATTCTAAATTTATTATTTTCCTTCTATCTTATAATTGATCTCCTTTCATTTCGGATTTTGCATATTCAATTGATTTGCATTTGGTACATAAGAGGATCATCACCATTAATACATAATTAGGTAAAGCACAATTCCAGAGAATAGTTAATAATTTAAAAGTAATTTTGTAGATACTGGCCTTGATCCCGGCAATCAATATTTTAAGAACTATGGGAAACCCCCTTATCTACATCAATGATTAGCAGCAACACAAAGTTATAATTTCTTCTAATTGAGGCTGTTTTTAGAATTGTGAAGAGGCTTGAAGAAGACTACTTCAATTGAGAATATTTAATGAATAATAAATTTACCTTCAAACACTGAGCCACTAATACGCTTTTTATTAAAAATGCGGGCTTGTTTGAAAGAAGGTAAAATGTCTGCTGAATATTTGAAAAGAGAATTATCCTATTAGTGATGTGGCTTTCAAATTTGTATATCATTCGTTTTGAAGTCAACAAAAAATGCAGACTGTCAAAGAAACCACTGATCTAAATATGTTTGTAAACTTGCTAAAACTAACGGGTTTGTGGTACTTTTCTAGTGCCCCAGTCAGTTTTTTCAAACTCTTTCAGTACGGACGCCTTTTTTTTTACTTTCTTACCGTCATCTTATGGAATTATTCCCTTTCATTGATCAACCTTAATGAAATTCCTAAGAAATCGTATACTCCCATAGTTATCTGGAGCAATTTTCATTTCATTACAATGTTTTACTTATTTCTCAAATCAAAAGAGCTTGAATTATTCACATCAGGCATGAGGAAACTCCTTGTGAAGCGGATTTCTCCATGGGAAATAGAACTTTTTGAGAAATATGTATCACGGACATGGAAATACATTACTCTTTCATTTGGTCATGTTGTTATCATCATTCTTGTAGTTTCATTTTTTCCAACAGTCTGTGATGTACTATTATACCTCTTCTCTAAATCAGAGGAACCTTTCTATATACCCATGACACTCGAGGGATTTCTCCCAAAGAATAAATCAAGAAATTTCTTGTTCTATGCTTTAAATATACTAAACGGTTTGCTAGTTATCATTCCCTCTATCTATTATATAGGTCTATTAACTGCTCTCCCAGCTACCAGCACCTATATTTACTATGAGCTAGAAGTCTTCAAAAGAAAACTAAGTGCTTGGTCAAGGAGCAGTTGTCACAATGTAATCAAGAGAGCTACTTTAAGAACAATAATCGATGACCACAATGAGCTATTGAGGTTAATTATAAATTAAAAATTGTAGAACATAAAAAGAAAAGTAAACCATTTAATGGTAGATTTTATTGATAATTACACAGCCCCACACACAAAAAAAGAACAGTTCAGACCCAGAGAACAGACCATGTTTACTATATGTTTTTGGGGTCACTGAATCCGAATCCAAGGTCAGAAAAACATGGGATTTAGACTTTGAGTGTTTATATCCCGAAAACAAGTACCACTTGCCTTATTAAAACTTCGCTCAGCAAGATTAGGGTTGATATTAAGTTTTCCAGAATAAAGGTAAGCCAACTCGCTTTTTTATTAAGTAAACATGGATAAGCCCTGCCTCTGTCTCTCATGTTAAAAGTGGATCTTTCACGCTGAATATCTCGAAAACGAGTACCCCTTGGAGGGTCCTACCTTTTTCTAATTCATAGAAAACACTTTAATTAACATGTAGGCAAATTTATATATATATAAAAAAAAAAAAAAAAATAGTTTGAAAATGGAAGCTTACTTAATTTATTTTAGATCCTTTATTTAATTTTCTTTAATTGATACAATGCTCAAATAAAATATGGGGAGATCTTTTAAAGGTTGTATTTTGGGATTTTAAGGATTGCATCAGTTCAAGAATCACCTCTGAAGGCTCTGGGTCAATTTTAGAATAAAACTTTCAGACTGTATGCATTATTATTATTTAAATTTTAACGTCCATTTATTATTGACTACGAATTTTAGGACAGGTTATCTATAGGTTACCACCCTTTTCTAGCCAAGATAGGGGGGTGATGCCTTTTCTTTTTTCGAAAGAAAAGCCACCACCCCTAGTGGGAATCGAACCCACGGCCTTTCTGTATGCATTAGAAAACATATTAAATACTAAAATATAAGCAAAAACACAATTTTTTTAGAAAATTCATATATTTAAAGGGCTGTAACTTCGCTCCCAATGGACCAATCGAGTTCGTTGGGATCTCAAAAAATTAGAATTTTTAAGCACTAAAATACAGTACACAGGAGATAGTCATTTATTCTGGTTAACGATATGAATACAAATATTATAGTGTAAAATATCCTAAATTATGAGTTTTGGGTTGTGGGGCTTATACAAAAAGGGGGCTTATGCAGGTTTTTTTCTGACCCCGGATTCGGATTCAGCAACTCCGAAAACATATAGTAAACATGGTCTGCTCTCTGGGTCCAAACTTTTTTCTTTTTGTGTTATTGATTAGTTTATACCATTATTTTAGATTTTCACAATTATTTATTGCGGTTAATGCTAAAGCAAGAACTTTAGCACTTCCGTGCCTAGGGGTGTGGGGGGTTTGATCACCATATTGAATAATTATTCATTTATATAAGTTTCAAACATCTTACTGTAAGTAAGAGAACTGTATATATAAAGTTTTGTCTTTACTTTCATCATTTTAAAACTTACAGTTTTGAATAGGTTAAGAAATTATTGGGGGGCATAGATACTGTCAAAAATTAATGGTAACACATTGATTTCACTTACTGATCTTTGTACTTTGTATTCACTCTCAGCAAATCATCGATGGATTTTGTTACAGGTTAATAAAAATTTTGAATAGCATCCTCGGACCTTCTTTTTCTATTCAAAATCATATTACTTCTATAAACACAGGTTTTATCCTACTTGCTGCAAAAAAGGTTAATCTACAATTACTTAATTATTGTAAACAACTGTAATTACCAAAAATATAGTAGTATATTAATACAGAAAAAATAATAATGTAAATGATTTATAATTTTAACTAATATATCAGCATCTTGTTTTGCAGTGTTTTAGGCAAATTATTGTTAATTTATTTGTTGTTTTTAATTGAGAAGATATAGTCGACCGTTGAGATGGAGAAGGTGTTGATCATCGGGGTTTCGGTATTTTTTATTCAATAAAAAACTACATTTTATAGTTAAAATGTGTTTATTTACGCCAACGTTTCGGCTTCATATACAATTCTTCTTCAGGGCTATGGAGGAGAGGGAGAACTGACCCGTTTCATGGAGGCTAAATTTCTGAAATGTAGCTTCCACGATACGGGACAGTTCTCCTTCTCCTCCATAGCCCTGAAGAAGGCTTGTATATGAAGACAAAACGTTGGCGTAAATAAACACATTCTAACTATAAATTGTAGTTTTTTATTGAATCAAAAAGGCCAAAACCTCGATGATCAACAACTTCTATTTGGTTTTTTTTTTGTTTTTTTCTTTAAGTCAAGTTATCAGTGACCTTTCATTTATGCTAGTCAAGGTTTTTGTCAGCAGATTTCAAATATTTATTTATACATTAATGAGACCACGACAAGGGAAATTCATCACTTAAATAAGAATAAACAATAGTGAACAATTGTAAACAAATTTGAAAATGAAACAATTAAAAAAATAATTTTCTAATACAATTTTCATTGACTATAAAAAAGGTACGAACTACGCAGAGGCAGAAAGGGCAGTCAATAAATAGAATTATAGACTTAAATGTTTATGAATTTCAAATCATAGTTTTCACATATATATTAATGATAGCAGGATGTAAATAGAAGAAATAAATATACATATTAGTAGGAGGAAAAATAAATAAACCATTCACTCACGCATACATGCATACACATATACACATACACAAACAGATAAGCACGTATACATACATAAAAACCCATATACCTATACATCATATTTCTTCAAATAGTCCAATTTTCCTTTAGTATCAAAAAACAAAACCTACAAATTTGCTTCCTTCTGCTAACAACTCTGTTAGATTTAGAGCTGGGAGGGGAAATGAGTTAAGTCTTAAACAGTTCGTTAGTAAGTGTTTAATAGTTAGAAACGTGTTACATATTGGGCAAATCGGTGCTTGTTCTCTAGTCATTAGGAATGAGTGTGTGAGTCTAGTGTGTCCAATCCGTAAGCGTGTCAGTACTACTTCTTCTCTTCTTGTACTTCTGTTGCTTGAGGGCCATCTAGTAATTGTAGATTTAATTTCACGTAGTTTATTGTCTCTTGTCCTGTACCATTTATCGCACCACTGGTTTCCAATGCGTTTCTGTATGTCAGTGAATACATCTTCGTATGTTATGTCTGTGATGTCATATTGATTTCGTGTTGTGGATAATTTTGCTTGTCTATCTACGTGCGTATATCTTCATGACTGAAAAGCCAATAAATAGTTATCCGTTTCTTCAATGAATGTATTGTATCGTGAATTTGTGTTACACTTCGATTTGTGCTAAAAATGTTCTGTATTGCTATAAGACTTCAAATAGGGCCTTGTGTATCAAGGGTGCCTCAAAATTCACCTCTCTCACAATATATATATATTTGGGTGATTGATGCAAAATGGTCTTGCTTATAATGATCCTAGGACATCCAGTCATATAAAAAACAACAGCAGAACCAAATTAATCAAACAATATATGAAATCCCTATATTTAATTAACTCTCAATTAGGCATGTCACAACAATGTTTGTACGGCTGTAACAGATTTCAGTGTGAGACAGGAGATTTTAGGCAGGCTAGATTCCTAGGGAGGGTTTGTCTAGATGTCAGTATGCAAGAAACCTTGAACCTACTAAAAGTATCTATATGAATTCCAAAGTGTTACAAGTGTAAAACAAAATAAAACATCCGGGTGCTCAATTATTGGGGGGGGGGATACATTAGAGTAAACATTTGCCTTCGCTATCCTGAAGCCACTTTCAGAACTTTGACTTCGATTTCCCAACATCCGTAATTCATGATTTGCCCTTTCTCTTTCAAGATCCTGATATTTAACCTTGTGCATTATTAGTCATTAATTTTCATAATTAATACAATCTGAACATCATCAATCATTTAAATATATCCTACCATTTTACTATTTTCTGACGTCTCACTTTTTCACCCCTGCTATTGTACCTACCAGTGATTAACATGTACATAGAACACATACTTAAATCGACCTGCACAAAGTCACACAATATACACAAGAGTTAAATCACTGAAGGTCTGGTGTGCCCCATTGTCATGAAACCTTAACTAGCTACTATCTTATACTGGTATCTATTATAAATATATATAAAGCTAATGAAAAAAAAAAAAAAAGAAAAAAAAAATAATCAGTGCTCTTTATTTTATTTACGAAATTTACAGATGACCCTGTAAACATATCATTTTTAATTGACATTCTTATTTAAAATGGCCCAGTATGTTTTTAATATCATTTAATTTTTCAGGCTTTAAATGAAAGAGGTGTTATGCTAATAACACAACTAATATACTTTTTTTCTCAGCTAGTTGGAGTAACATTCATTTGTTGTTATATTGGCGAAATATTATTTAATCAGGTAAAGTCTTTTTTTTTTTTCTTAATGAATTTCGCAATATAAATTTTATTCTTAGAGATTTGTATAACATTCCTCATGCAATTTTCTGTTTCAATCCAGAAGATGAACTAAAGTTGTAAAGTCTTTAAGTGTAACAGAAATTATCATGTAATTAAAAGCCAAAAAAATTAAATTAGATAAATAACAATGTAAAAGTCAACTATTTTTAATAGACCTTTAATAAAATACTCTTTATTCGGCCAAATTAATTAACCTTATATTCCTCTTTCCAAGTTGAGTTTTTACAGTTTAGTGAAATTCGTTTCAAGCACACAACAAAAAATTGTATTTTTTTTTTTTTTAATTATGGTAGTTTTCTGTTCCTTAAATTCTGAGGATTGTTGTTAGGCTTAGGCAGATAACAAGCAGAGCAGATTTCAAGAAAATTTATGAAGTTCTGGTCCTATTTTGCCCTTGGTGCCTAGGAGAAATAATTTCAAACGGAATGCAGTATACATTTATAACATTACATGAATACATTTGATTTGAATGTAATGCATTTCTATTGAAAATGTACCAAACACTTCTAGGTATTCTAATAAAATACTTCTCCTCTATTTTAATACTAAAGATGTTTTTTTAAGTTCATCCATAATACAAATTTGAGGTATATCTTGAGTACTACTCACCTCTCATGCTAATTCTTCGAAAGTATTTAAAATGTTAGAAATATTTGAGAGGTATCAAGAAGGTAAAATATTTTTAAGTAATTTCATAAGTCATTAATTAACCCAACTGATATAATTGGCAGAATAAGAGCCAAAAAAAAATTGCCCAGTGAATTCCAGTGTATAAAAACAGGGTTGCCACCAAAGAAGATAGCATACAAAAAGTTAACTATTATATTTATTCTAAATTGTAATATTATTGTAATGTGTGCTTTTACTCAGAAAATTATGAGTGTTTCTTCACATTGATGTTTTTGATTACTTCTCTATCATAAAAATACAGTACCTTTGACTTTTTTAATATCTTAAAAAATGCTATTGATAAGAAAGGATATTATTTGTTTTAGATTTCGACCCTCCAGGTAATACGTGGTAGTTTTAATAATAAAACTTACAATTACATCAAACAAGTTTCCTGTTTTTATTTCTGCAGTTTGGCTCTTTTTGTCCGAGATTCAATTACATTAAGAATAACTAGCTTATTGGATGGTACAATTGTAGACCTCTATATGTATTCAATCCCATTACAATTAATTGTGACAACCAATACATTATGAAGTAATTCCTGCAAATAATTCTTGCTTTTTATTTATTACTTGGTGGGACGAAAGATACTTGAATTTCTGAACATTTTATCTTTAAAAGTGACTTTCGTATTTCCAAAAACGTTTCCTACTAAAAGCGATATTTTTCAACTGATGGCAGCCATAGAATCGATTTCGATCAATACTTCTTTTTTTAAGGAAAGTCGGGGAATATTAAAAAAAAAAACACGTAAAAAACATACGGAAATGAAATGGTCAAAACTTAAATATAAAATAAAAGATAAAGTAAAAGGCAAAAAATGATAAAAATAAAGCTTGTGTGATCGAACCTATAAGTATGAATCAACAACAAAAATCTATAGTTCAAATATCCCGAGAATCGATTCTTGGCATAGTTCGATGGAATCGAAATCCTTTTTGGGGAATTCATTTAATTTTTGGCGAAGTTATGGTGGCCATACCACATTCATTTTTTCGGGTACAAAGGACAAATTGCTAGGGGGTAAATTAATGCCTGCTACAAAAATATAAAATTTACTCTGGATTTGAAAAATTAAGGTAAACTGAATTTCCTTAATGTGGAAATTCAAATCCTTTTTTATATTTAAAAATAACTTTCTATTCCTTGTGACTCTTTTCACCACCTGCAATACAAAGTCCTGGCCTATTCCGCTCGATTGACAGCCGCTTAAATATACCATTGTAAGAGGATAATTTTAACAAACAATTGAACTTCGCTATTTACTGGCAGCTTACGATATGAAAATAGTTTAGTGGATGGTGATATGGAAATAGATGTATATGATGAATGGGATGGAGTGTTAAGGAAGGAGGCTGCTCAATGAGTATACCATAGGATTAAAGAGGGGGGGAGGGGTCAAGTCTCCGAAAAACTTAGGAGAGTGCAAAGAAAGAGAGTAGGTCCCAGTAGCAAGGGCACATTGAAAAGTACTTAAAAAAAGCTAAGTTGTCCAAAATAAGTCGAAAGTGCTGATCAAAGAACACTTGATCAGAAAAGATTCGGAGGTGTGGAAAATTCTAAGTAAATTCGAAGAAAAAGAAAGAAAATGGATAAAAAAAAAAAAAAAATGGATAACATTTTTCTTGCCCAAAGAAAAATATTAATTAATTTATTAGCTTTTACATCGTTGGTTGTGCGAGGGAATTGAGAGTGTTTACTATTTTATTGTATGTTACTATTGTTTTCAATAATAATTAATAAGATTTTAAATAATTCTCCACAAATAGACGCATAACTGTGTTATGAAATATATATTTTTTAAGTTTCTTAATTTTAAAAAAAGTTTAATATAACTTTGAATAATTTAAATTATTCCTAGATTTTTTTTTTTTAAAAAAGGTTGTGTTGTTTTGTTGTGTCTCAGGGCATTGAAAATGGACCTAAGGCCCCAAAATGTATAATAATTCTGTGAACATTTTTGTTTCTTGTGAATATTTTTTCTGTTTATTCGAGTCCAAGCTAGTTAACCCCGGTTTTTTAATTAATGACTGCAATTTCATTTTTTCCTCAAATAGTCAACTGACTTATGTACACTTTAATCAAAATCAATTATGATATATAATTGGGTAGACACTTTTTTGTCAATATTTGTAAAGAAAGTTTTTCACCCTCGTGAAACGTAAGGTGAAATGGGTCCATTCACATATTGCTTTAGAATCCTAAAAACTTACTGAATTTAATCACGTGTTTTCCAATCTAATGGCACCTATATCATGAAGCACGGTCACCATCTTTCTCCGTTATTGCTTAATTAACAAATTAAAACTGGTTAAATTCAACTATAGCTGACACACTAATTTAAATAGTGAATCAAAAAAGTGAAGCCTAAATTAACTCAACGATTACCAAATAATACTGATATTAATTGATAAATATTTTTGTTTGAAAGATGGGGAGAGGGAGAGAGAACTGGTTTACGAAAATGCCCTAGATAACAGAAGATTTTGGCTGTATATAATTCAGAATTTGTTTGGATGAAGGATATCGATACTATGATTTCCTAAAAACACTTTCACTTGCAGGGCCATGTAGTATCTCAAAACGTATATACATTGAATTGGTATGAACAGCAACCTCAAGTAAGAAGAGACATTCTCATGACATTAATAGCATCTCAAAGGCCTCTTGTATTTGATTTGAAAAGAAGAATTCCTTTAAACTTGGAAACGTTTGCAGAGGTAACAAAAATTATAATGGTTATATATCATTAAGAATAATTTTTCTATTTACATTCCAATTTCTTTAATTGAAATATTAAATATTTTATTTGTTTTAAATTCTCATATGGCAGGTTGACTTTTTTCAGTGTTGGCCTCACTCAAAAAATTCTTTTCTGTAGTTTTGGTGTGTGAGTTTATAAATTAACTCAAAAGAATAGTGAGTTTATAAAATGTGGCAAACTTTTAGATAGCCCAGCATTAATAACCTAGAAGCAGATGTGCCATAAAAAATATAAACAATTAAATTTTAAGCAAATATGGTTGAATAAAACTCTTGGCCAGATTATTTCCAGCCAATAGCGTAAATCTTGTATTGTGTTTTTGGCAGCATTCAAATAACCCTGCCATAAACATGTAATAGAAAAGTGAATACATTTAGTTAGGTCAAGTAAAATTAATAGAAAGAAGCTGAATGTTTTAGTTAAAAAGTATCGTCTCAGCTCCCTTAGTTCCCATAGTACCCATATCCTTCAGTTTCTGTAGAGAATTTTTAAATAAACCTGTTAGTGAGTAAGGTGAAAGTAAATAAGTATCTTCAATGGTATAGAGATGAACATTTTATTATATTCGTATTTGTTATATGTTTGTGTATTTAGGTATGTAAGTATATATTGTAATGATATATTACATTCACGAAAATATTTTTAAATTCAAATAACCATCGATATTTTGAAAAGCCCGCGCAAATCACAAACCATATATACAAATAACATCGTATTATATACGATCAAAATTAATAATATTTTTGGACAATACTGGTGTACAATATATCCATATTAAATGTACATTCAGATGGTAATAAATTAATTATTTGAAGTTATAAAAACATAATTATTATCTCTATATATGAACCAACAAAACTGCGGAAGTTAGAAACAAGGATGCCAAGCTTTCCTGCTAGAAGGCGTCAGTTGATCCCCAGCAGCCCTGGATTGCGGATCGTCAGTTGATTCTCAGCAGCCATAGAGAGAAGAGGTCAGTTGATCCCCAGCAGCCCTGGAATGCGGAGCGTCTCTCTATTCCCAGCAGCCTTTGAGTGCGGAGTCTCTCTATTCTCAGCAGTGGTCGAATGCGGAGCTTGAGTCTATAGCTCTCCTCCGAGGAGTACGGAGTGCAGTCCATTATTAATTATTCATAGAAGACGGAGTGAGAAGACAACAGAATCCAAAATTCAAGATATCCATTTTAGGCACAAGACCTGGCAATAAAGCGTATCACATTGAAGAAGGAACTACTGAAGCGCAGTGTATTGAGGCTTTGTTGGAAGCGGATTGATTTAGAGGTAAAAATTGTTTTTTTTGTAATTGTTAATTTTTTTTATTGTCATTTGTATTATTTTTGATGTTGGTGTTTGTATCTCAGAATTGTCTGGAAATAAATATTATATCGTTCATTCACTCGGAACTTTAATCCCTGAGATTAAGTCAAATTCATATAATAAAACTTACTCAAGTAATTAAAATCTTTTTATTTCTTTTTAAAAAATAATTAATCTTAACATTATTGGCGACCCAACGTGGCGCATTCATTTTATATAAAAATTAATCATAACAATATATATTATATGTGTGTGTGTGTACTTTTCTCAAAAATGGGCTGTAGATATATTATGTACAACACCCTGGATTTGAAATTCAAATAAAGAGAATTCTCCAAATGAAAATAATATATAATCACGATAAAACCATTTGAATCCTGACTTGAAGTCTAGTTGATAGAATGTTTCAGACTTGTGTTTTCTTTATACAGTAAATTAGAATCATATTTACTAATATAAATTATTTTCTGTTTCTTTTCAGCTAATGAACAGAGCTTACACCATATTTTTATTACTGGACTCCCTTCAGGCATAAATGTGAATGAATCAAGAGATTTACATAATAGAGAATTTTAATATATTTGCTTTGTAATTTCACTTCTTAAACAAATTCTGTTTAAATTTGTTTCTTAATACATTCACTGCCCCAGTAAATTACAAAATTTGACCTCTATGCCCATTACTTCTTTAGACAATAAGGGTTGGACATGACAGGCATGTCAGGAGGACCTAAGGAATTCTATGATGGACACACCTGAGTGTATTAAATATGAGATCTTGAAGCATCTGACCAAGCCTACACCTTTTTTTTCAATAACCAATATTTATGCTTCTTACAAAACAACGCACTTTATCATTTTAGCGCGGTTCCTCCCTCCCCCATAGGGAGGAACCCCGCTTATAAGGTTGATACAATGAAACAATCCGGAAGTGCCGACAAGAAAATTTCGCGTTTCAGAACCCCTAGAGACCGAAAATAACGGTGGTTCAAATTTGAATATATATATATATATATATATATATATATATATATATATATTTGTCTGTTCGCTCATTTCTAACTTCCCTGATGGTCCGATTTTGATGAAATTGGGTACAAAAATCTGTCGTCCAATTTGAAAGGTCAAGTTCGTTAGCCAGCAAAATCCGCCCACTGGAAGATGGCGTTTGGGGCGAAATTCGCGCAAAAAAAATCGTAACGCTTACGTTTTTGAGTTCATAAGCTTGTAAGTACTCTTTTTATAGGCTTCTTGGGCTAGGAAAACGAATGGAACCATTTTCAAGGCAATAGCTTTAACCGTTTTCGAGAAAACTGAAAAAATAATTTTTGATTGCCGTTTTTGGTTTGGGTACTTAGAATCATGGGATTCAGTTGAAACATTTACTCCATGTTCTACTTTCATTAAAACTAATATGTTGAAATTTTGGTTGCGTTTGGAGTTAAGGAAGGGTTAGAATAAAATATTTTATTAACAGACATAAAAAAGTTTTGGTAACTTTGTATACTTTCCTTAATATCTCGAAAAAAGGTTTAGAATTTGGGAAACAGAAGAATACCATTAAAAAGCTTACTAAATGCTCTACAAGAAAGGTTCTAATGAAAGTTTTGATTAGGCGATGTCAATCGGAGAAATAAGTGCCTAAAACTTTAAAGTAATTGATTTCGCTTATTCGAACTGTTCTTTTTGTCTTTGATTTTGATACTTAAAATTATGGGATTCAGTTGAAACATTTTCTGCATGTTTGAATTTCATCAACACTAATATGTTAAAATTTTGGTTACGTTTGGAGCTAAGGAAGGATTAGAATAAAATATTTTATTAACAGACATGAAATGTTTTGGGAACTTCGTATACATTCCCTAATATCTCGAAGACGGTTAGGAATATTGGTAAACGGAGGGTTACCATGCGAAAGCATACTAAATGTTCTACAAAAAAGATTCTGAAACAATTTTTGATTAGGCTATGTCAATCGGAGAAATAAGTGCTTAAACTTTGAAGTAATTGATTTTGTTTATTCGAACGGTTCTTTTTGTTTGTTTTTATTCCTTGTTATTTTTTAATTGCTTAAAGTTGGATAATGTATTTGACAATAAAACAGATTAATTAAAATAAGAAAAACAATTCATTGTTAAAAATATATCAGGCTGTACCGTATGAAATGTCAGTTTTGGATTTTTCGATTTCCTTCAAATGTCTTGAAACTGTCGAGGCTCCTACTCCGAGTTCTTTGGCATATTCCCTAGTGTTTTTAATTGCTTATAGTAGTCAAATGTATTTGTCAATAAAACAGGATACGTATAATTAGAATCAATATTTTGTTTGTTAGAATTCGAAGATGCCGTATGAATATCTAGATTACAGTACTGGTGTTGATTTCGTTCTTTAGAATTATTCTTGGTATTCCCTATTTTCATCAACCCATAGTTTTTTATTGTTAGTAGGTTTTTCTTATTGATTATAGAATATAAATCTATTTGGCTATAAAACAGGATACGTAAAATTAGTGACAATATTTCGGAGATTTTTGAGCGAAATACTTTTAAGATTTTCTACCACCACGAACGGCTTTTTTCCTCTATTTTTATCCACTAGATAGGCTTTATTTTGCATATTATTCTATATAAGTTTTATTCAGCAGGGGATTCTGATGAAATGTCGTGTTTTTGCTGTGGATTTTAAATACGATGTATCTAAGATTGGATAACATTAGCGAGTCTACATAGTTAAGAACCGACGACGGAGGATTACTTCTTGCTATGATTTAGTCTACATATGTATATTAAGTCCTAAATCCAAAAAATAAACTTCACAACGGTTAGATACTATGAGCGAATATGGCGGGTCAATGCCCGTAGAAACAAGGGGGCCGCAGGAATTTTACCTGCTAAGAGTTAATCCTCAAGAGCTGTAAATATACCCCAGATATCTGCCGACACAAATACAAAGCCTAGGCTTAGAGAGCACCCCAAAAACTCAGATCCAAACATAAGGTTATATACTAAATATTCATAAAGACTACTTAGTTGTAAACCGATTCATCAATTAGCAATCAATAGTTTTCAACAAAGGTTATATACTAAATATTGATAAAAAGTATTTAATTAGAAAACAAACAATATTCCACAAGACTTGTTTTTGGTCCATTTGTGTCTACTCCATAGACTTAATTAGGTATATTATTCTATTGTAGTTGGGCAACTAAATTTTCTTTTATTTTGTTAAATAAAGATTTTTTTCTTGACTTGTTATTCGTCAAGACTTTTATTTGTCTTTGTGTATTTACTAGATAGGTTTTATTCGGCATATTATTCTATATAGGCTATATTAGGCAGGATATTCTACTCAATATTGTGTACTTCTTCTTGATCCTTCTGTACATGGGCGTATATAAAAACAATTTTGGGGGGGGGGGCTGAGACCATTTTCAGGGTATGGAATACTAAATATTTAGAGCTTGGAATAGTTTTAGGCAATTAAAACGCTATTACACGTAAAATAAAATATGTTTTATGAACTAAGTGATCTTATTTAATTTATTTTTAAGGGTTTTACGCGAAGTTTTTATCATCAATTCAAAATTTCGGGAGGGGCTGCAGCCCCCCCCCCCCTCATATACGCCCATGCTTCTGTTTCCTCTAGAAAGGCTTTATTAGGCATATTTTGTATTGATTTATAGAGCTTTGCTTTAGAATGAGAGCCAGATTCTGTAATTTCCGCTTCTGTGTAAAAGTTAGTTACTGTCGGTGTCCCTGACGCCTTAATATCACTTTTATTCGAGATGTTCGAGAGGATTTTGACAATTTTCACGAGATATATAAAAAAAATAAGTTTATTTCTTTTCTAAGCTTATCAAATGGCACTAGGGACATGAACGGAACCGCGCTAAGATGCTGCAGTTCCTGCGAGTTGGACTTTTTGTTTTGTCCTTCCCAAAAACCGATTTCTTTTCTTTAAAAAAATTGGCTTGAAATTTTGAATAAACATGTATGACTTCTGTGTGTTTAAGTTAACTTCATCTAGCTTAACATCATTAACTACAAAAGCTGATTGTTGATAAAAATGATTATGGTGCAATCAGGGCCGCCACATCACGGACCCAGGCCCAGGTCCAGATCACGGGCCCCCACTTCTCAGAGCCGGGCCCCCCATTTCTCAGAGCCAAACTGAACATTCTAGTACTTTGCTATAGGACTTTGGACATTTTAAAATTATTTTCATCTTGACTTTTGAGCGAAATGAGGAATAAAAGCCAACAATCGGTGCAGCAAAGGTCACTTTCGGTACTGGTAGTTTTATTAAAACTCCTAATGAAATATACTATTCTGGGACTGCACTTGTTTTGTCGTTTATGTACATTAAAAAAATATATATCCAATTCAAATAAATATAGGCTAAGCCCGCCTATATTTCTAAGCCCCATTCTTTTTACAAGTTCATAACCTATACATTTTTCCCAATTAGGGAGGCCCGGCCCGGGCCCCCACGGCGCCCGGGCCCGGGACAATAGTACCCGGCTGTCCCCCCATGTGGCGGCCCGGGATGCAATAATTCAAACACTAATCAGCTTGTAATTAGCTCAAAACTGAAGAAGGTCTATTCCAAATCCTGTTCATTCAGAAGAATTTTTTTTTTTTCAGCCCATAAAACACAGCTTTTATGAAAATATAACAAAACATTTTATTGATTGCAGAAAGGTAGATGAAATCCAAGGTTTTTTAACCATGGAGGGTTTATGTCATACTGACTCCTAATTTGTGAATTTTTTCACATTCGTCCAGATTCCTTCTCTGGTTCTAAATCTACTGGAATCTGAATAGTATATACAGTACGATTATTTAAAACTTCATCTATTATTTAAAACAAAGGTTGTAAAAATTCACATATTCCTTCAATTAGGTCAGGGACTACAAAAGAAAACGAGACACTTCACATTCTAGGACAAATTATATTTTTAACAAATGTTAACTGCTTAACACTGATTTTAGACATTCACATTATCACATCACATCAGCAAATCCTACCACAGCCCTTCATGAAATCAATCACCTTCTTGAATATACTGACTGCTTGTGTTATTTCATCTTCAGAAACTATAAGTGGTGGTGTGAATCTGATATATTTATCTCGGCACGGCCATACTAATAGTCCACAATCACGAAGATTATCGCAAATCTCACAAGGCATTCCAATTCCTGCAAATAATCACACAGTGTTAGGATAATTAATATTAATAAGTATTATGAACTATGTGAAATATTGAAAGTCCGTCACGCAGGAGCTGCATAACTAATCACTTTTCTCAGAATTGGGTAGTGTCGAGTGCATTCCTGAATAATTTGCTTAAAATAACCTATGTAGATAAATGAAATAAAAACATAAGTAACACCTGTTTCAATTCAATACAAACATAGTGCAAAGTAAAACCCCCCTTCCGATAGACAGATTTAGTTCATTTTTACAACACTCCTTCCTTATTAGATACCCAGGACGTATACCGCGTTTCGTTACAATACAGCAGAAATCACGACCGGTATGAGCAAATTAATAATTTGGGTCCAGAGTAAACCCCCCTTCCCAATGAACCGATTTAGTTTATTTTTACAACAAATCTTTCTCTTCAGTAGAAAACAACAAATACCGAGTTTCGTTGAAATATAATAAAAATTACGACTGGTATTGGCAAATAACTACTTTGGCTCCGGAGTAAACCCCCCCCCCCCCCTGCGGATGGACCGATTTTGTTGGTTAACGAACTCGATCAATCGTTTGATGGGGGAATAATATATACCAAGTTTCGTGGCGAAAAAACAAAAACTCTGGCCTGTATCGTGTTAACGGACACACACACACACACATATATATATATATATATATATATATATATATATATATATATATATATTTATATATATATATATATATATATATATATATATATATACACATATAGATATATATATATATAAATTTTAACTGGGGTCATTTTTGGATCGATAAAGATTCAAAGAAATTTTTCATAAATTCCGTCATGAGTGCAACCTCAATAGCTACTTTCCTTCGGAGGAAAGTGCTAATAGACAAAGTGTAAATAGAGTAAGTAATTAATCAGTAATTTGTAATTCTACAGAAAATTTAAAAGAAAAATGTTAAAATTTGTCTACAATGAACTATAACTGCATCATTTTTATGAATTTCCGCAAATAGTACTTTATTCATATATTATCATTTTTTTAAACACAAATTTAAAGGTAACAGTGATGCTCAGCCATTAAAGAGGAAAGGTGAAGTTATCATTAACATGAATGCAAAACAGATTTTTATATATACTTAAATATTAAAAGAAAAAAAAAACAAAAAAAAACAGCCCTTTGGGCCTCACAAGGATCGCTTCAACCTGTCAGGAGGCTTTGCTTCTGGACTCACCCTCATTCCTTTCTGCTTTCAACCAACTGCCAAAATAAAAAAAAAAAAAACTTGGAACAAGCTTTAGCTGCTAATTTTTCAAGAACTTAATACATTTAATTGGTTGTCTCAGGCCGTTACCACGTTTACTGGATAATATATTTTGATGGGCATGTAATATCATAGAAAATTTCTTTGAGCGGTTTAACATTTTGCTTCATATAAGCAATCATGCTGACCTTGCCTTAAATTTGTGTGTGTGTGTGTGTGTGTATATATATATATATATATATATATATATATATATATATATATATATATATATATATTATTCTTGTGGATAACCCAAAATATTTCTTAATGCGTTTCGTTCTTTTAGGCTTTTAGGGGTCGGGAAAAAGTAGTACTTCCTTGTGTCAAACCACTTTATTTTTTCTGCCCTACATGTTTCGTGCTTAATTCATTCGCACCTCATCAGGGGCACTTCTGCAACCAAATCCATTTTTGTACCTCCCAATATTAAACATATTTAAAATATACAAAATTTTTAAAAGCCCAGATTTTAAAATAACTTTAACAAACATTTTTTAAAAGTCCTACCTTGCTAAGAAGTCCTCTCGTCTCCTCATGTACCTTCTACGGAGGCAGGGGTAATACTAGTCATGTCCTAAGCCTACCAATATGGCCGCGTCTTTATCTATATGTGGTATTTGTAAAGTCCGTCCGTTACAAAAATTAGGTCTTAATCTATTACAGAATGGAAAATTTGATGTACGTTTCTAAGATCGGTCCTTTTATTAACAGCTGTTTTTGAATTTTTTAGAATATAAATATTTTCTTTAATTTTTCTTTTCAGCGTGTGTCTTTCTTTGTTAAGTATTTTAACTTCTTTGAAATCAAAACAGTGCTTTTTTGATATTGCATGCTCCGTCAATGCGGTACCGTTTTCCTGTGTGTCAATGCTCTTTACGTGTTGTATAATTCTTTTACCTAATAATTGTGCAGATTCCCCAATATAACATTTGTTACAGTCGTTGCAGTTAATTTTATAGATATTATATTTTGTGTTTGATGCATTAACCCTGTCTTTAATGTTACTAAACATATTCTGTATCTTGTGTTCATATTTCCAACTAATTTTACATATACCTGTACAAATTGTTTTTAGCCTATTCGCTATAAGCGGGTGATAATTAAACGTAAAATATCGATTTATTGGATTTAAATCTTTGTCATTTTTGTTTTTTACAAATAATTGCTTTCTTTTTTGAGAAAATAAATGTTCATTTAACATGGTTTCTTCCATTACAGAGTTATTTTTAGTAAAAAAATGTTTTATTTTTGTTTGTACCAATAATCTTTTCCTTTTGTGTGCTCCTACCGAATTATCATTGTGTTCTCGTTTACGCTTATAATTTTTCCTACCTTCATCTTTCAATTCATTATCAATTTTAACTTTTTTAGAAGGCCTTGATTCTACAATGGATTGAGAGCATTTTCTTTTCCGAGTATTTTGCAGATCCTTAAAAAAGTCATCCGCTATATCAAATAGTTCGCGGTCATATTTACATTTATCATTATTATTCGGTCGATCATTCAATCTTTTTGAATATATTATGATTTTTTCTGCTCTTTTTATTTGAAGTTCAATTAAACTGTTAGGGTAATTATTTTCTTTGAAAACCTTCCTTAATTTATTTTTTATTTCACTAAAGAATTTAGGGGATGTTCTTTGTAAGGCTGATAATGCCCTATTATATAAAAGATTCTTTTTGAAATTATACGGGTGGCTGGAATAAAAATTAATCATTCTTGTCGAATGATATGTCTTAGGTTTCCATTTAAACTCTATAAAATTATTTTCATTTCTAATTAGTTCCATGTCTAGGAAGCCTAACTTTCTATCCACTTCCACCTCTTTTGTAAATGTTAAATTATTGCATTTTCTATTAAAAATGTCTAATAGTTTATCTACCTCATTTTCTTTCACACATAAAATAAGGTCGTCAACGTACCTGTATAAAAACTGTATATTAATTTTGACCTCCGAAATAAGTTCTTCAAGAATGAAATTCATTATAATTCCACTAATAGCTATTGAAAGTGGGTTTCCCATCTGTATGCCATAAAGTTGTTTATATATTTTATTATTGAATTGAAAATATCCAAATGTGCAGTATAAACGAATCCCCTCAATGAATAATTCTTTATTTTTAATCTTTGTATCTTTTTCAATCCTGTTCCAATTGCTGTTAATGACACATATAGATATAGACGCGGCCATATTGGTAGGCTTAGGACATGACTAGTATTACCCCTGCCTCCGTAGAAGGTACATGAGGAGACGAGAGGACTTCTTAGCAAGGTAGGACTTTTAAAAAATGTTTGTTAAAGTTATTTTAAAATCTGGGCTTTTAAAAATTTTGTATATTTTAAATATGTTTAATATTGGGAGGTACAAAAATGGATTTGGTTGCAGAAGTGCCCCTGATGAGGTGCGAATGAATTAAGCACGAAACATGTAGGGCAGAAAAAATAAAGTGGTTTGACACAAGGAAGTACTATTTTTTCACGATCCTAAGCCTAAAAGAACGAAACGCATTAATATATATATGTATATATATATATATATATATATATATATATATATATATATATATATATATATATGTGTCCCCAAAAAAACAGCCAAACTTCAGAGATCGATGCAGGATGAAAAAAAAGTCCTTGGGCGCTAATGACCTAGATGTAGATGCGCCGTAAAAAAAAAAGAAGAAAAAAAAGTCCTTTGGCATTTGGCATATATGTTGTTTTTGCTTTGTTTGCGAGAAAAACACAATTGTGAAAAGGCGTTCTTCATAATGCCTATATAAAAATCATTTAACGTATATGTTTTATCTTCGAAGATTAAATAAAGGGTCAACTGAATAATAATTATACTTTTAACGATTTTTATATATGCCTTAAGAAGGACTGCCTTTTCATAATTTATTTTAGTTTTGTTGTTTTTTTCTCGGAAATGAAGCAAAAATGAGATATATCCCTGGATTTTCATGTTCATTCTTGGAAACACCTCTATCGTTATCTTCCTGGGAACTTGTATACCTTATCGCTCCTAGCCGAGATATTTGGACTCTTCTATTTAACACTGCCTTTTTTAAAAAAAAAATAAATACTGCCAAACTAAGCACTGCCAATGGCTATCTCTTTTATTACTCTTTTAATTATTTAATTGATTAACAAATGATAATATTTGTGATGGACTTATGAAATATAAGTTAGCCTTTATTTTGAATAGGAATGCTACTCTTTGCTATACCAGAAACTGAATCTTTCTAGAGCACCCCCTTATAGATCATTACAATATATATATATATATATATATATATATATATATATATATATATATATATATATATATATATATATTTTAATTTTTGAGAATGTACGGGAGGCGAATGCTGTGTCATTCCCTGTGTCTCTTCAGTATGTATGGGTTGACCATATAAAGTTGTGTCAATAGAAAAAAAGATATTAGTCCTATAATTATTGCCACAATAGTCATTAACTATTGTTAGCCAGTCTCAATTTCATCAAGAATATCCTAGAAAAAACATTCTCTAGCTCACTAGTAATGGGAGAACTTATAAATCACTTGGTTTCTTTAGATTTATTTCTTACTTGGATCCACTTGGCAGGCCCAAAGAAGGCCCCTTCCCCTCAAGAGAGGCATATCATCTTTGTTCAAACTGCAGAGAAGCCCATCTCTGAAGAGAGCTCCCATCTGAGCGGAGTTCTCAGGAAGGAGGTCTTCTTTAGTTAGTTTCAGCATAGTAGAGGCTACTTTACATCCAAGAGGACTGGCTCCAAACGTAGTATAATGTGCACCGGGGATAAGTAAATCCATTACTTCACAGCTTCCAAGAGCAGCGGATACCTATTTAAAGTCAGATTGATATTAAGAAAACTGTCATTGTGATTACAGAATCGCAGCTCAATTTCTACTTGCTCTTAACATGATTTATTTTTGAGGAAAACAGTTTAGGAATTGAAACTATTCTTGAGTCTACTAAGCACAATACGATTTTTTTTTTTTTTTTTCTACACTAGTATACCTAAACTTAGCATATTAGGGAATTTATTTATAGCTATTTCTCCCTTAACCATTTGTAAAAAATACTTTTATATATTGGCTCAAATAAATATTGATTGATTGATTTATAGCTATTATGTTTTTTGTATGCCTCATCATTGGATACTGCTTACTTTTTTTTAATAGATAGTATAAAATACAGGGCATACTTGAAATTACAAACTAATTATAAATCATAATGATATTAATAAATCTCAGCATACATATTTTAAATACCAATAAAAACAATTAAAATCAATACACAGAATAAAGCTTACTAAAAGTAATAAATCAAATTAAATTAATAAAAGCATTCAAAGGTTTTTTACACTGTGTAGTGCTCATAAGGAGACGAATGGTATGGCTGTCTCATTGTGCTCATAATAGATCCCATTTGTAAATGACATGGATTCTTCCAAGATATAAAAAAGTAGACCTTCGGTTGTCACAGGCCAATTATGTACAAAAATCGGTACTTTTTTCATTAGCGTCAGTCTCTGTACAACTAGAATTTTACAGTAGTATATAAGGTGCTCATAAGTCTGTTCTGTCTCTGTAATGGTTGGCTTGTCTTACATAAATCAGATAGAACTAACCTGGTTAACAGGTGGTTCTAAAGGTTAATAGAATTGCACATGATAAATAAAGATATTCATTATGGTGCTAAAGCTTGTACATATTACATGGTGGCAGCGGTAAATTAAAAAAATAAAATAAATGTCTTCAATTGAAGAAATTACAAAAGCTTTTTTGGAAGCTTTGAAGTCTTCAAGAGAGGAAGGAACTACTGGCTTTGAAGTTAAGCCTCCTGAAGAATTTAACTTCCAAGATTGTTCGAAATGGCCGCAATGGATACGAAGGTTTGAAATTTACAGGTCAGCAAGCGGTCTCAGTAGCAAAGGTGAATGCCAACAAATTAATTTTTTTATTTATTCTTTGGGTTTGGAGGGAGATGAATTTCTCTTTTCCTCTATTGGTTTGCCTCCGGATAAAAGAAACACTTATGCCCAGGTGAAGAAACATATTGACGATCATTTCAGGCTAAGAAAAAACTTATTTTACGAACGTTCAAAATTTCTTTTGAGAACACAGGCACCGACTGAACAGATAGACAATTATATACAGGACTTGTACAAATTAGCAGCCAAATGTGACTGGGCTTGTGAACATTGTAATTTCGGAAAAGACTTGGTATTGCTGAAATTAGTTACTGGCCTAGCCGATAGACATCTTTCTACTGAACTACAGTTACGTCAAGAGTTGAAGATAGATGAGGCTGTTGAACGCATCCGTTTAGCTTCTGTCATAGAGGCGCAACAAGACATGATCCGTGGCCAATCAAATAACAATCCTGGAATCGTAGAGTGTGATGCTGTTTCTAGGAAATATCCTAATAAAGATCGCCGTCTTTCTAAGGGACCAGAACGAGTAAAGAGCCAAAGAAAAGATTTTAATAGATCTTGTTACAGATGCGGAGCAGCTTACAGTGATGAGCATCGTCAGAAATGTCCAGCTAAGGACTCTATTTGTTTTTCATGCAAGATGAGGGGCCATTGGAAGTCAGCCTGTCGTTTTGCCAAGAAGGTCGACGAGGTGGACAGAAGGAGTTCCAGTTCCAGCTGCGGCAGTCTTGGGGTTGTACATTTTACAGCAACATCTCAGGTAGATGATTTATTTTATACAAATATAAAAGTCAATGGGAAAGACACCAGATTCAAAATCGATTCAGGAGCTGACGTATGCATCTGTGGTCCAAATATGATCGAACAACTGCGTTTGGAGATGCACAAACCGTCTAGAAAGCTTCATGGGGCAGGCAGTAGCCAACTAAAAGTGCTTGGTAAAGTTAAAGTTGTGATGTCTAAAAATGGAATAGACCATACAGAAACTGTGTATGTTGTAAAAGGACAAAAAGAACCACTTCTAGGGAAGGCTGCCATAGCAAAGTTTAAACTACTCAAGCTTATGGTAGATGAAGTAACAAATCATCCAAATGATTATAAGATTTTAAACGAATTTCCAAAAGTTTTCCAAAGCCTTGGGGAGGTCAAAGGTGACCCATATTTAATCCGGCTTGCTCCAAATGCTAAACCTTTTTCTGTTTCATGTCCCCGGCGAGTTCCGATTCCTCTCAAGAGGAAACTACAAATTGAATTAGACCGAATGGTCAAGTCAAACATCATCGTTCCTATTTCGGCAGCAACAGAATGGTGCTCGCCAATAGTAGTTGTGCCTAAGAAAAATGGCACGATACGGCTCTGTGTAGACTTTACTGAATTAAACAAATTCGTTGTAAGAGAAAAGGTTATATTACCCTCTGTTGATGAGTTACTGTGTAAGCTTAATTCTGCTAAATTTCTTTCTAAATTAGATGCCAATAGCGGTTTCTGGCAGATCCCTTTGGACGAAAGAAGTCAAAAGTTGACTACATTTATTACACCATTCGGCAGATATTATTTTAAACGTTTACCATTTGGTATATCATCTGCTCCTGAACACTTCCAAAGGAGAATGTCTGAGGCAATTGAAGGCCTAGAAGGTGTTATTAACTTAGCGGATGATTTTCTGGTTTATGGTGAAACTGAAGCTGAACATGATAATAGGTTCACCAAGTTTTTACATCGCCTAGAAGAGTATGGGATCACACTTAATAGAGAAAAGTGTATTTTTAAAGTTAATAAGCTAAACTTTCTAGGACATGTTTTGGAAAATGGCAGCATTAAACCCGATCCAGAAAAGGTTAAAGCAATCTCGGCAATGCCAAAACCTAAGGATCAGAAAGACTTAAGGTATTTTCTAGTTATGATTAATTATTTGATGAAATTTATCCCTCACCTTTCCGATCATGCCAAACCCTTGAGAGAATTAGTGAGTAGCAAAAATACTTGGATGTGGACCAACATACACAATACGAATTTTAATAAACTAAAATCACTTGTTAGTGATGCCGTCTCTTTAGCGACATTTGACCCACAGAGGGAAACACGTGTTTGTGCTAATGCATCCAGCTTTGGAATCGGGGGAACTCTTGAACAGAAGTTTGCTAAGGGCTGGATGCCAGTTCAATTCATATCGCGAACTTTATGTTCAGTCGAGACACGCTATGCTCAAATTGAAAAAGAAGCTTTAGCACTAACTTGGGCCTGCGAAAGGTTCTCGCAGTTCATTTTAGGAATGAAATTTGATTTGTTGACAGACCACAAACCTCTGGTTGAAATTCTAGGTCAGAAACCTATTGCAAGCTTGTCGGCACGACTAGAGAGATTTAGAATGAGGTTGTTACCATTTACCTTCCGTGTTCAATATATAAAAGGAAAAGAATTTACAACTCCTGATTTGCTTTCTAAAATCCGTTAAAAAAGCCTGGGGATAAAGATTTTCTAGACGAAATCGAACTTCATGTTTCAGAATTTGTTTCGTCTTTACGAATTAGGGATTCAAGACTCAAGAAACTCATGAAAGCGCAAGAAGAAGGCGCAGTAAGCCAACTTTTAAAAGAAGCGATACTCTCCGGTGACTGGACTAGATTAGAGAATAGCCCATTCTACAAAGAGAGAGGATCTTTTGTCTACCAAGAGGGGTTAATTCTGTACAATACTAGAGTTTTTGTGCCGAAATCTCAAAAAAAAAGAAGTCCTGGACAGCTTACATTCAGGACACCAAGGAGTTACAAAATGCATCGCTCTTTCACAGAACACTGTTTGGTGGCCGGGAATTACGGTGGACATAAAGAAGAAGATAGAAAACTGTTTACCGTGTATTGAAAATTCCGTTAATCTTCGTGAGCCACTGATACCAAGCGATATGCCTAAGAGACCATGGGAAAAGGTTGCGGTTGACCTTTTGAACTTTAAAGGTAAAAACTACCTTGTCATGCAAGACTATTTTTCAAGATACATAGAATTATTGCAGTTGAGTAGAACTGATTCTAGCGCCATTATAGGAGCCTTCAAATTAATATTTTCTCGGCATGGTATTCCATCTACAGTTAGAGCAGACAACAGCCCTTTCAACAGCAAGGAACTAAACAATTTTGCAAAGGAATATAAATTTGAGATAATTACATCAAGCCCAAGGTATCCGTCTTCGAATGGTCTGGCAGAACGTGCTGTACGGATCGCTAAAGATATTCTTAAAAAGAATAAAGATTTCAGCGATGGCTTATTGGCATATAGATCAACACCGCTGGAGTGTGGCTTTAGTCCTGCTCAGCTTTTATTTGGGCGGAGGATAAGGACAACCTTACCAATCATAGAGGAACAATTGATCCCTGCTTGGCCAGATTTCGACTGGTATAGAAAATGGTGGGAGAATTCAAAAGCCCGGCAGAAGGAAAATTTTGATAACAGACATCGAGCCTGTAACCTTCAGGTTACACCCATACATTTTTGAGAAGGTATGGGTGAAAAATTTAAAGAAATATGGGACCATTTTAGACCAAGGCCTTAATGAAAGAGAATATCTCATAGATGTTTCTGGGCGAATTTTTAGGAGAAACCGGGTGTTTATAGTACCCTGTGAATCACGATTTTCGCCTTTGGATTGTCCGAGACAGGAAGATGCAAAGAAAAGGAGTGAAAAAATTGATGTAAATAGTGGATCTAAAGAGGTACAAAGAAGATCAGAAGAGAAGGAGAGCCAGGAAGAAGGGAATAGAAGACAAGATAATGAAGGAAGAGAAGAAGGAGTTAGGACCAGGAGTGGAAGGAGAATCAGACAGCCAAGCCGTCTCAATCTTTGAGAGAAGAAAGGGTGTAATGGTTGGCTTGTCTTACATAAATCAGATAGAACTAACCTGGTTAACAGGTGGTTCTAAAGGTTAATAGAATTGCATATGATAAATAAAGATATTCATTATGGTGCTAAAGCTTGTACATATTACAGTCTCTCCATGTGTTCCTGTTTTGTATAATATTAAAACTCTGTAAGTTACTTCAAGTAGGTTCATGTCTAGTCAATACTTGAGCATATTAAGGATATTTGGGGGGGGGGATCTCTTAGGTTGTACCCCTAGACTCTTCTGTCTGTAAATGTGAAGAGATGTCTGCCTTTTATTGAATTTTTTCCATTGGCCATTTGATTCAGAGGATGATCAGTCACTGAATAAAAAAAGAATTTTTCTGTTTCAGCTAATTCGTTGGCTCTCTCAATACCCAAAATACCACAAAGGCTAATCCATGATAAGATTGTTAGAGATATGTTTTGCTGAACCACATACAGTGTAGTGACTTTTTTGAACCTACATTGATAATAATGTTTATAGAAACCTTGACATCTGGTGGAATTTTGTCTCAAGGCAAGAAATATAATTGCAATTAAAGTTGTCTGTAGTTTTGGATTATCCAAAAATAAAATTATATTTTCCTAAAAAACATTTAAATATATAACCTTTAAAATGGATTTATTCAATTTTACACATCAAAGCGTATAATTAGTGTACCTGGAAGACTATTAACACAAAATTGTAAGAACTAACACAGAATTGTAAAACTTTTTTTATAGTAAATGAAACATTGAAATGTTAACTCTTTTTGATTGACAACTTAAGCAAGTTTCCAGCCCAATATGGAGGGAGGAAGCACACTAAAATTAACTTATAAGCGATAGAAAATGTTTCAAATGCTTGTCACAGCACTTACAGGATACATGCCACCACCAAGAGATTTTCCAAGACATAAGATATCAGGCTTCACACATTCATGATCAACGCCTAGCATGTAGCCAGTTCTTCCTAAACCAACTTGGCATTCATCAGCAATCCACAGAACTTTACTCTGAGTGCAAAGGCGCCTTACTTCGGCCAAGTATCCGTCGTTAGGAACAATAACACCCGATTCACTCTGAATGCATTCACACATAAAGCCACACACGTTTGGATGTTTTAAGATTTCCTGCAATCAAAATTATGATAGAAAAAATATTTATGTGTGTTATTATATATATTTTGTCAATAATGGGGTTTAAATCTCTTATTATCTGAGAACAAGAATCTTAAAAGTAATATTGTCTTTTTTGTAACGGCATGTTTAACCAGCAATGGTACACTATATCGATGGTCAGAGGGAATAACTTTGTAAGTTGAAAATCTCAACTTTTCAGGGCAGCTCATTAAGAGAGAATTAATAGAGAAAACAGGCTATTCCAAGAAACCCACATCTGTAAAGTCACAAACAATCAAGGCTGTCAGTTAGTGACTTCTTTACACTATGCATGAGTCACAGGAGGTAATCGTAGTGCACGTAATAATAATATTCCCATGGATTTCAGCAGTATTTTTTAAATGTGAAGTAAAATCTCTCCCTCTCCTTCTGGAGGTACTACTGATTATTCACATATGTGGGTAAAAAAAGAATCTTCTTTTTCTTTGTCGGAACTAATTCTAAAATCTCTCTCTTCGTTTTCCATAAATGTAGAGTGGGGAGGGTGTCTTTGTTGGCCCGCAGGAGTAGAGATGAAGTGGTTAAGGGGACCTAAGCCCGGACGTAAGAGTAGCCTAGTAGCAAGGAAGTCTTTGCCCCAGCATAACAGGACCACTATATTCCAGCTCAGATAGAATAGAATCCCCAGGGCTATTATGAGCCTTCCAGCCAAAATGTCATCATTAAAGTCTCCACTACACTTGAGTATTTATAACTGTTCATCAATTATTAAATTTTAATGATCTACTATCAAGTTCCCCAATACCTCAACTTCTTCTATTTCATTCATGACAGTTACAAATTGTCCTTAAAAACAATTGTGTATTTTGTGCTCTTATATTAATTGGGAACACTTGAGAAGACCATTTAATAAAGCAGTGTTCAACTAGTGCTGGAAGTATTTTAAAGAGAATATCTCTTTACTCTAAAATTAGTGATTCCTTGAATTATCAGTGGGAGGAAATTAAATTATTAAATAAACAACAAAATCTTAAAGTCAGTCCAGGATAAACAAATCAGTGTTTTTTTTGTTGTTTTTTTTTAAACATTTATATTCATTTTAGGATTTGAATATTGTCTACAGAAAAAAAATATAGCCTGAAATTAAAATTTTCAGACTTTACCAAAGCTCTTTATTTCACTTACATTCAAGAAGACTTCCAGAAAAAAATATGCCTTCATTGCTCTACTAATGCCTTGTAATAATAAATTATTATGTGACAATATTTTATTTATTTATGAGCATCCATAACTAAGGTGACTTGCTCAGTAAAATTTTATATACATTATCTAATTACAACTAACCAATTATTTACACAAAACTGAGAAATAATAGTCCAAGAGCTAGCAGCAAAAAGTGGTCTGATCGAAAACCTGGCTGAATTCAGCCTGAACAAAAAAAATCGCCCCTTTTGCTACCGAGTCTGGGACATTTGGAAATTGCAACTGGAAAAAGCATGGATTATTTTTAATTACCGGGGAATAACTGAACACCCGTCCCAAAATTTGTACATTGCTTAACATTTATATAAGGATAATGAAGAAATACTCCAAGAGATTTTCCCTGGGACAAGGATAAGCCGGAGTGATCGAAAAGTAAGTCAGAAAATTGATACTTGGGGACATGATAAAACTTCCATCTGAAAATTTACATAAGCGATCTTGAGCTATTAAATAAATTAAATTCCTAAAGCCAGACATTTTGACTAGTATAATACACAGCAAGATAATTGCAAAGATCAAGACTCTCACTAGGTATTTCCGCAGACCGGCACTAGTAACCCAATGGGTGCCAGTTGCTAAATGGTCTAGCGAGTGTCTTAATCTTTACAATAATCTTGCAGCGCCTTAGATAGAATCAAAACGTCTGGCTTTTGGAATTTACTAAATTTTCAGGATGAATTAATTTAATGACCTGGAAGTAGATGCGCCGTAAAAAAAAACAAACAAAAAAAAAAAAAAAATACTAAATTTTCAGATGGGTGTTCGATCATGTCCTCGAGCATGAATTTTCCTAACTACTTTTTTAATTCTCTTGCTTGACCTTGTTCGATCATGTCCTCGAGCATGAATTTTCCTAACTACTTTTTTAATTCTCTTGCTTGACCTTGTCACAGGGAAATCTCTTGGAGTAATTATCCTTACATAAATTTTAAGCAATATACAAATTTTGAGGGGGTGTTCAGTCATTCCCCGGTAATTTAAAATAATCGAGGCTTTTCTGACTGCCATTTTCAAATGTGCCCAGGCTAGGTCAGCATGAGAAGCAGATATGTTATTGACTCGAAAAAATTCGTAAAATATCCTGAATCCAGACGGGTGTTCGATGAGACCACTTTTTGCTGGACCATAAAAGGATGTTAAAACAATTTATAAAAATGATATATATAAAACGTTAAAAATTGGGAACTAATTTGAAAATAATTACATAATATAAACATCAAACGAAACAAAAGCTATGATGAAAATAGGGTAAGGTATGCAAAATAAAAAAAAAGAAAGTAAATTACTTAGGTTTCATTTTTAATTGTTATTTCCTCTTTTAGGAAGGAAATTAAACTAAAAGAAAAAATATATAATTAAAAGAAATACATAAGGCTATTTTTTGGAGTCGCTACCTGAAAATAGCCGCCTTTTTCCCTGAATCCCACTTTTCTTGCAGGTAGAGCAGAAGCAGAGTACAGGACTAATAACTTAATCGGTTCTTTAAAAACCGGTCTTTAATAAACGGTTGTGAGGAATGATCTCTAAGGTGCAGATCAACCTGCATCACTGCAGAAATACATACGAGCCATGATTAATGGAACACAAAGACAGAGATGCCTCCTTTTAGGCAGAACAATGGGCAATGGCTTACCTCCTTGAATGTGATTAAGAGACCTCGGGCACATGGAGAACACACAAGAGCTACTACTGTACTTCAATTACGAGGAGTGCATTACAGCAATAAAAGGATTAATTTTCTTACAGACAGCTTTCGAGGCTTTAAAAAACCCAAAGATTACATTAAAACTGGTCAAGGAGTGTGAAATGGAGCTCAATGAATTTGCCAAGAACAGGAACATACTTATCAAGATCCATTGGATACTGAGACACAGTAAAATACCAGGCAATGAAAGGGCAAACCTATTCGCAAGAAAGAGAGCTGCTACAACGCCAATTGGCCTTGTCCCTTTTGGCAGGGTCCCGCCGTCTTTGTTTGAATGGACTATTTACCAATGGATGAATAAGAAGCAACATTGTTGATGCCCTAAGGTATGGTGAATACTTCATCCAAAAGCCCTTAGAAGAACCCTAGGAAGAGTTGAAGCTTCTTAACAGAGTAGAACTTTGTAAAGCAATTGGAATAATTACAAGACATTGCAACCTGAACAAGAAACTCTATTGGATGAAGAAAGGCTGTAGGTGTGGGGCAGAAGAGGAGACACCAATACACATCCATGATTGCAAACGGCTCAATCATAAAGGTTTTAGGTACTTTGTAGACACAAGGGACACCAACCATGACACAAAGGAAATATGAATAAAGAGACTTCTTGATTATTGGAAGGAGTTAGTACAATGAAAAGAGCACAATAGGATGTTCGGCAGTGCACTCCCTGGGGGATGATAACCTGAGTATATTGTATTGTATTATAGCAAGGAAATAAACAAAAAGAAAAAAAATATATAATTTACAGAAATAAATAAAAAGCTAAGAAAACAAAATCAGGAAATTGAAAACAAAATGCAAAAAATGGAATAAAAAAGAAAATGATGTGACACGATTAATTAATTTAAGAGGACAGGAATAATATTTGAAAGATATTACTTCAAGAGAGCATGGATCATCATAAGGTATAAGCTTCAAGCCAGTTAAAAGTGGTTGGAAGCCATTAAATAGAACAGGATCGACGCTTGCAGAAATGGCACACACAGAAGGTCCCCATTGGTTACCATTGGTGAATACAACTATGGCTTCTTTAGGGCAAATTTTTTTTATTTTATAGCCCCATAAACGAGCAAGTTTCACAGCCAGCTCAACAGCTTCAGTACCTAAAATTATTTGTAATAATTAGATAAAACTGGGTGTATTAAGTTTTAAATGTATTTTTATTTTTATCTTTTTTGTTTCAAACTCCACCGCTTTCAGGAAAACTTGCCCGTTTAATAATCTTTAATTACCTAATAAGGAAAAAAAAATGTGAACAAAAAAAATTGTTTTCCCAAAACAAGTAAGTTTTTTTTTCTTTTGATTTTAGGGAGCCTTATCTTATTATTCTAACACTTAAAATGAATTAGGTATTGTCCTCAACCACAATATATATATACACACATACATACACAAACAATAGTGGCCACAATTTTTGTTTTTTCTACACAAAACTTGGTATATAGCATTCGAATAACAAATGATTGAAGGAGTTTGTTAACCAACAAAATCAGTCCATCTGGGGTGGGGTTACTCTGGACACAAATTATTAATATGCCCCTAGCAGTAGGATATTTTCTTATAATGGAACGAAACTCAGCACACACTGAGCTCATCTAAAGAAAACAATCTGCTGTAAAAGTGGACAAAACATTTGTAAAAAAAACATTTGGAGCTGAGAGAAACCACGTCATTAAAAAATATTTCAAAAGGCAAAAGATATATATGGTTTTAAGGGAGACAAAAATAACAAAGAGTTTCAAAAATAACAAAATCAATATATATTTGATATGTATAAAAATAAATAAATTATTTTGAACTGCTGTAGACAGGGAGAATTTTTAAATATTTTAATCACCCTACTATTTACCACCCAACTAAAAATAAGTAGGCATTAAATAACAGCATTTTATTGATTACATCAAGGATATTTTGCCAGTAATTTTTTAAATTAATGTGCACTATTTCTAATATCTCAAGAACTGCTGGACACATTTTTTAGAGGAGAATTCTACTGATAAGCTTAAAAAGCTATTTTTTTTCTAATTTCAAAAGAGCAAAAAAAAAAAAAAAAAAAAAAAAAAAAAAAAGCACGTGCAGCAAAACAAATTTTTAAAGGAATTTTTAATATAAAAGATATATTGTGCTTCAAACTAATATAAAAGTATAAGAGCAAGAACTTCTATTGGATATAAACTTCAATTACCAGTATTGAGAGCCATCACTCTGTCATAATTAAACATCTGACATATCGTCTGACAAAACTCTGGTGTGATGTTGTTATGAACACATCTTGTCGACTGATGTAATACACACATTTGTTCCTGCATAGAAGCAATCAATTTCGGATGGCAATGACCTGCATTAACAGAGCCATTTTGGCCGAAAAAATCTAGGTACTCCTTTCCGTTTTTGTCCCATACTCTTACACCTAAAATCAGAAAAAAAAAAAAAAAAAAATTGTAAGCAAATGAAGGTAAATGTCCAAAAATAATTGCTTGGGACCCCATCGATTTATGACTTCTCTCCCCCATTGTTCAAACCAAGAGAGTTCTTTCCTGTCTGGTGTGATTTGGAAAGCTTAGAATGGAACTAAACAAACACTTTCAAAATTTCAAGCACTATTTTTACGGGTGGTCCAATCAAATTTTATAGCTGATCCTTTTTACTAGGAAATTTATTAGGTTTTCAAACAATTGCCATCTACTGACCGAACCTTTGAAGCACTTTCAAGGTATTTCAGAAAATATAAGAAAAGTCCAAAAATATAATTTTTTTTGTAATACTTCCTCTACTTTGGAACAAAAAAATCTAGTTTTTACTATTTTTCACAGACAGTACACATTCACAAACACACATTTTGAGATTGTTATGAAACGTCAACATTGTAAGCTGATTTTCCTCCCTATAAGAAGGGGAAAATACACTAATAGCCAGCTTTTGCAGTTATCAAGTAACCTACCTATTTGTTAAAGGAATATATGCCCAAAAATCTACTGAGTGATATGTTTGATGATTTATTTAGTTCGTTTCTGTGGCAAATGCACTCATGAATTTTGGCCTTATGGAAAATTATTAGTATTGTACTACTTGACTTGTAGCGTGGGTGGGATAAGAATTAGAATTTTAGGAGAATGAAGTAAAAAAATATTGTTATCTTCTAGTAGCCTTAAACATTTGGCATTACCTTTTTAAGTAAATAGGATGAAAACTGGTCAAACACCTCCACTTTATATTCCTTTTATTCCACAGAACGTTTTCGAGGTCACAACCTCATCCTCAGTGTCCTCCTATAGCTCAGAGAGGTTCACTCGGGTCTTCTTCCGACTATACTCCGGACTACGGTCGAAAGAAGGCCCGAGTGAATCTTGCTTGTGACCTCGAAAACGTTCTATGGAATAAAAGAAATATTAAGTGGAGGTGTTGGACCTGTTTTTATCCTATTTACTATGATGAACCTTCACCAGCCAAAGAACCACAATTGTATGTATTTACCTCTTTCAGTTCATTTTCAAAGTTTCATTTTACAAATATTTCATGTATTTATTTATATGGAATGAATAAATTTGGATAATAATAGTGAGTTATATATTAAAGCTGTCACAATATATATTTGATGTCAATAATAAAGTAGCATCTCCTACTTTTTCTTTTAGGGCCAAAATAAAGTTAATAAAAGATAATATAATTAATTCAAATGGGGTAATATATATTTTGAGAAAATAAATGAAGGATTAATCTAAGTAAATAAAATATAATAACCAAACAAAATTTAAAGATAATATCAAAGAAAATATAAGAATTACAGCTTATATTTTAAAGTTTTACACTGACTAATATTACCAATAAATATATCATATTCATAAAAATATTTTATATGAATTTCCCATTTTGAATCTGGCCAGTTTTCTCCTTTTATAATAATTATAGAATTTCATGAATTTTAGTGTTTCCTTATTTCAGTCTACATTGAAATTTAGGATGACGATACATCTAAGAAAAATTACCTTGTCCTTTACATAAATCAACTTCCAGCATGTGAGCATTAATAACATGTTGCAGCCTTTTGACCGGTGTAATATATTCTGAAATACCAAGCAGTGATTTTGGTGCAAGATGTCGGGAGAACATTTTTTGATGTAATTCTGAAATATGCAAATTGCTGTCATTATTCTTATTCCTTATAAGCAGTTATGTTAGTATCACAGCCACCAAGATCTTTATTTTTTTAATAACATCCATTGCCACTATAAAATGAGTCCTGATAATTGATCTATGCTGAACCCATACGACAGTATTTTGGTAAATTGAAAGCAAATTAGATTTAGAGTTTCCCGTCAAAGTTGTGGATGAAGTGTTAGAAAAGCCCATGGTAAAGATTTGACTAGAAACTGAAAAAAGAAAATTGTATTGAATTCAACAGGTAGTAATATTACTTTTTTTTTTTTTTTCTTTTATACAGCGCTTTCAGGTCTAGGCCATTAGCGCCTAGTAATCTTACTTGATCAAAGTGTGAAGTGACAAGGGTAATGTGCCTCCAGGGCCGTCGCGAGGGCAGGGTGAGCGTGGCGGTCGCCCTAGGTGCCGCCTTAGTCTTAGATAAAAAAAAAAATCGCATAATTATATGAATGACTGAAAAATATGAAATTGTTAAAACATTCAGTTTTAAGTTTGAATAAAAATTACTTTATGTATTCAATCAACGCTTTCTCCATGTAACGAGGAGTGGTGGAATGGCTTTGTTATAAGGATAGGGTAGCCTTAGTATGTGGGGCTGGTTGCTTACCAAATGGACGCACTGATGCTGCTACGCACAGCGTGGGCACACAAAGCTCTTGTATTTTCTTTGTGCCCCCCCCCTCCCGACAGTATTCAATATATCCCATACCCTCCAACAAAGGAGAGTTCTGTCAGACATCACCCCGGGCACTATAAACCCTTGCGATGGCCTTTGTGGCTCCATTGTGTTAGTAATGCACTGTTTGTTTAATAATTTTCTTTTTACACTGTTATTTTAAACAGTTAAATAATTTAACACACACAAATTCTATAACATGACATCCTTCTTAATTACTTAGCTTTGAATTGTTGGCAGTAAACAGAGTATAATTCAATAAAGGGATACTTATTCCTCCAATAATTGTGGCAATTGAAATAGTATGCCATTGTAGTATCTATCAATGTTTCTATCACAAGATAAGGCACATGGATGTTCTGGTAGAGGTTGAAATTAACCTAAATATCTTTGTATTTTCTGGAAGAAAATTAAACACATGGACTTGCTTCAAATTATACTCACTTTTGCTGATTAGTCAGATACATTAAATTTTGACTTCCAAGAGCATATTGAAAATTATTATCTATTGAAATATACTTAATATTTACTCCCTAGTTTCACATGTTAAAAATAAATAGATCAAAACAAATGACTGGTATCAAATAAATATGTTCATTTTAGTTTAACCTTAATTATTCATTCAATTTTAATTGTTTTGATGTCCCTTTATTAATAACTCAGATTTGTTGGGACTATTATCTACAGGCTACCGTTTTATAGCCAGGATAGAGGTGATGTCTTAATTATTAAATTTTATGTTAAGAGTACATCACAAAGAGGATTTACATGATTTAAAATGTATTAACTGACCAAAATGATTTATTTTTTTGGTCCAATCCATAATGATTTTTATTTATTGTTTAACACTACAAGGCAATAAAACAATCAAATCACTATTTTAAAGAGCAAAAAATCAGTCGTAATAAATTGAGAAGTTGAATAGTGTATCTATACTGTTAATGTCAATATTAAGTTTTATATGTAGTCAGTGCGTTTAATTAGTATATGAACGTATAAATCTGAATAGTGCATATTATTCAATTTCTGGTATAAACTATGAATAATTACATGGACACACACACAAAAAAAAGTTCAAACCCAGTTTACTATATGTCTTTAGGGTTGCTGAGTCTGAATCTGGGGTCAGAAAAACCTTTGCACTTTTTGTTTAAGCCTAAACCCCCAAAACTCATAATTTAGGATATATTACACTATAAGCTTTTTCGTTGTTAACCAAAATAAACAACTATTTCCTGTGTACTGCTTTCAGAGCTCAAAAATACAAATTTGTTGAGACCTCTACAAACTCAATTGGTCCATTTGGAGCCAAGTTAGAGACCTTTAAATATATGACTTTTCTCAAAATTTTGCTTTCTTGCTTATATATAAGTATTGATTATGTTTTCCGATGCAAACAATCTTTGAGTTCTTATACAAAAATTGACCCAAGGCCTTCGGAGGTGACTCCTGAATTGATGCAATCCTTAAAATCCCAAAACTTAACACTACGTGCCAAAGGTCATGGGTTCGATTCCCACTAGGGGTGGTGGCTTTTCTTTAGAAAAAAGAAAAGGCATCACCCCTATCCTGGCTAGAAAAGGGTGGTAACCTATAGATAACCCGTCCTAAAATTCCTAGTTAATAATAAATGGACGTTAAAATTAAAAATAAATAAATAAAATCCCAAAATACAACCCTTAAAAAATCTCCCCATGTTTGATTCGAGCAATTTATCGATTGAAGTAAATTAAATAAACGTCCTAAACTAGATTAATTAAGCTTTATTTTCAAACTATATATATATTTTTAAATATAAATTTTCCTACATGTTAATTAAAGTGCCCTCTATGCATTGGAAAAAGATAGGACCATCCAAGCAGTACTTGTTTTCGAGATAATGAGCCACAAAGATTCACTTTTTAACATGAGAGGACTTCTTTTTGCTATTTACAAAATTAATTTCTAAAAAATAATTTTTCAGTTATTTATAAAATTTAAGCGTGCTCTACTTACCAATTTATTTACTAAATTAAATGATAAAAATATATTCCAAGGAAAGTATGATTTTTAACGTGTAAAACAAACATTGCTTAGGAGGATTATTTTTTCTAGTTTCGCACAAACCTGTTGAAGGGAGATTGAGAAGCAAACAGTCATCTATTGCATATAGCTAGAACTTGAACAACCCAGAAAATGGTGCATACTGCCTCTCTGAAAAAGTTGCAAGGATCATAAAGATATGATATTCATGGGAAGTGTTGAGCAATCTGGAAAGGCAGATTGTTAAGATAAAAGACCACATTCAGTTCCCAAATTAAAATGTGAGATGACATATCCTCCCAACCATGTGAAAATATCGAATACGCCAACCAGAGCATACTAGAGAACAAACATATTCTATCCATAGACGAAGCAATATATTGAAAAATTGTTGTATTCGGTACTTTATTTAAGACACTAAAGGCCTAATGCTAAAGGGGTTATAGTTGTGACTATTTTCGACAAGCTGTATCGTCCACAATCCAAGAGCAAAGTCTCGAATCTGAAAAACAAGATTTTGCATATTCGATAGTTTGACATGGTAGAGACGATGTGTTAAGAAAAATGCTAGAAAATTATGGATACTGTGTATGAAACATTAACAAAGGAAATAGTCATATTATTGCACCCCTCATTGTTATACTTTTGGCTGTAGAACAAAACAATATTTGAAGATAATAAAATGAAAATTTTAAACATACAGTGGGATGCCGTGTGCTCATTTCTGTAGGAAGACACATCTCATTCCAATACAAGCTTTCCTGGATCAAACTCGGTACTGGTTCCCTCATCACTCCTAGGAAGTTAAGGGGTGTTGTTTATGAAATCATTATATTAATTCCATTTTTTTAAAAGTAAAGCTTTTATCACACTTGATGAAATAATTACATGTACATTTTAAATTATTTATTTTATGCTTTAGATGATATTGTACTTTTTATATATTTACTAGCTGGTCCGGCAAATGTTGTTTTGCCATATAAATTATTTCTAGTGATTATTTTGGTAGTGGAATAAAAAATAACTATCTTATTGTAAGTGTGTGGTGATATGATCTATGACTGAAAGAGGAATAGAGCGCTGAGAATGATGACTGCCTGTAAGAATATCATAACTAATAAATTTATTTATTATTAAATTTTTAACGTCCATTTATTATTAACTACGAATTTTAGGTTGGGTTATCTCTAGGTTACCACCCTTTTCTGGCCAAGATAGGGTTGATGCCTTTTCTTTTTTCTAAAGAAAAGCCACCACTCATCATCTCACAGCTCGTTGAGAAAATTCCTCGCTGCCCCTTGGTGCTAATGGCCCAGATGTTGATGCTCCGTAAAAAAAAAAAAAAAAAAAAAAAAAAAAGAATTCGATGTATTTAAATTGTGTTGTGCTATATATATATATACCTCCAAACTCTAGGAGGTGATTGTACACATAATTTCCACCAAAAAAGTTCATTTTAAGTATGGTCCGATTCCGAAAGGAAAAGGAGCTATGTCCAATTTTCTGTTTTTTTAACGAATAAGCAAGGATTGCTCAAAAACTATTCAATATCTTCTTCAGCCAATCCTGAATCCCGACAGGTTCAATTCAACATATTTTTAGACCTCCTTCAATTTTTTTTTTATAGGCCAAACTGAAAGGTTTTTCATTTGAGAGAAATGACACATTTCGTGTTTTACAATTTTTCATTGATTTATCTTTTGCATGATGTATTTGGCACCCAGTTTTGGCTAAGCATTCTGAGGGGAGAGTTCAAAAACATTTCAGGGTAGTTGAATAATTGTAATCCAAAATTTACACATAATTTTAAATATTTGAAATAAAACTAAAAATTGTACAAAACATTGCGGGAGGGAAAATGTTAATGCTCAGTTCGGCCGTAACATTTTGTGGACAGACAAGGCCACATTCACGATGATGGAATATTTAACAGTCCCAATTTGCATACTTGGTCTCATGTTAATCCTTATGCCCTGTGATATCACACAATTAGTATCAGCTCCAAGTTAACATGTGGTGCGGAATTTTGGACAAATATCTTCTTCAGCCAATCCTGAATCCCGACAGGTTCGATTCAACATATTTTTAGACCTCCTTCAATACGATCGACCTATTGCATTGGAAGACGTTCCGTTTGAACATAGATTCATGGTTCCTGATGGATTACTGATCTGCAAACAGCACCAGTGCTTTTAGACAGTGGATGGATCCACTGTCCAAGTTGATAAAGGTCCAATTGCAATTTCGGAAAATTTCAAATTTTCAAATATTTGAGTGTCAAATACATTGTGTAAAAGATAAATCAATGAAAATTTGTAACATATCTCCCAAATCAAAAACTTTTCCAATTGTTTCTTTCAGTTACTTTTATTGCTCCGGGACTAGGCAATGGATACCCTCAGTTTGGCCTATAAAAAAAAAAATTGAAGGTCTAAAAATATGTTGAATTGAACCTGTCGGGATTCAGGATTGGCTGAAGAAGATATTGAATAGTTTTTGAGCAATCCTTGCTTATTCATTAAAAAACATGACTACGTTAAAAAAACAGAAAATTGGACATAGCTCCTTTTCCTTTCGGAATCGGACCATACTTAAAATGAACTTTTTTGTTACGGTGCATCAATATCTGGGCCATTAGCACCAAGGGGCAGCGAGGAATTTTCTCAACGAGCTGTGAGATGAGAAAATTCCTGTCGCCAGTGAGAATTGAACCCACCATTTCCCGCATTAGAAGCTAAGATTGTAAAAGGCAAAAGATTTATACGTTTTGAAGGGAGACCAGAGAAGCTAAGGCGTTAGCCACTAGACCACAGGGAGACCCAAAAATACTTTTAATGTTTTAACTCTAAATTTGAAAGGCCTTGTACGTAAATATGGTTGATGAAATATATATATACACTATATATTTGTCAAATACCACTCACTCACTGACCTATCATTGCCCAGCCCAAACCACTCAAAAGAAAAATTTGAAATTTTGTATGGACACTCCCTATAGAAAGTAGACACTCGCTAAGATAGGATTTTTTGATATTCGAATGTTTAAGTATTTTCAGAGGGGACTAAAGTTTTAGTTGGTTAGAGCAGGCAAGCTTAGGCAGCATTATCTATTTCATAGGGGGGGGGAGGAGAGAGAGAGAGAGAGAGAGAGAGAGAGAGAGAGAGAGAGAGAGAGAGAGAGAGAGAGAGAGAGAGAGAGAGAGAGAGAGAGAGAATCAGGGAGAAACTCTGAGGGAAGTTGGATACCTGAATTTACGGATCTGACTCTCGAGTGCTGACTATCCTCATACCAGGGTATCTAGTTAGCCCTCACAATGGGAGTTGATTAATGTTACACCGGGATTGCCCCCTACGCCTTCTGGCAAGAGGAGTATGACTATTTTATTCCAAAATAACTCAAACTGAGTATGCAACTGAATAGATACAAAGAACTAAACTTATGTAGGCACCCATAAAAGAAGTGGAAGGATGCCTGCCAGGTTAAATAACTTGAAATGTACTCCCAGAGCTAGCCATTGACTTCCTTGCCTTTAGACAGAGATGTCAGCATTCTCGCAACTCCCCGAAAAGCAATGAATACCTGTATATGAAAGCTTCTTTCGTGAGCCTTCATCATAAACTGGTGTCCAACAGGAAGTGTAATAGCAATTATAAGAGAATAGTGATTCACCATTTTAAAATATTTTTGTGCTCGGAGAATGGCATGGGTCAAAGTTGCTTCCAAGATGACTGCTTCATCTTCAGTACTTACAAATCCAGTAAGTACTCCTTCAGTTCTGCTCTGAAAATAAGTTCAGCTGCTCTGTCCTCTCCTTTATTATTAATTATGATAACCCATTCTTTCCCAGTTAGCCCCCAACAAATAAGGCTTGCTATAATAGAACTAACTAGACATGATCGTTAATTAATTTATGCCTGGTGTGTACTTGCCATTAGTTATTGGCTTAGTGACAAGTGTTCGTCCCTAACCTGGTGGACAGGTAGATTTCAGTACAGGCTGTCCAGTAATGAACATAACATTTCATCTTGTCACTCTCACTAAGCTGGCTTAGTGTTAAGTACTCGTTGACAAGTAGTTGCAGCAAGTAGCGTTCAGTACGGTCCATCCCGTAGCTAAGTTGCCACTTAAAACTTGTTGGGCTGTTTACATGAGGTGACAAGAGACAACTACATAGTAGAATGGTGGTGGGGGAACCTAGACCCCATTTGTACCTATTTACTTGTACTTGCCGTGTTTACTAATACTTGTCTCTAAAAAAGGACCTACTTACACGCAGGTACAAGTGCTTAGGGGGCAAGCACCAATGAAAAGTTCAAAGCTCATGTAAACTAGGCATTATAGCATGAAATTATTTTGGACTTTTTTTTTTTCATATCTCAAGCTAATTTATTATTGAATTATGGGGTTTTCTGACCCCGGATTCAGATTCAGCGACCCCAAAAACATATAGTACACATGGTCTGGTCTCTGGGTCCGGACTTTTATTTTTTTGTGTGTGGCTGTGTTATTATTGAGACTCTCCTAATGAATCATGAGTGCTTAATAAAAATAACTGTCTCGAAAGTACAATCTTTTGCAATTTAAAAAAACAAAACAAATTTATTTGGAATATCCTATCTATCCCTCCCTCTTTTTGTCCACAAATTCTATGTTTCTAAATCATTCTCATACTGAAAAATTAACTCATGTTTTCAAAAAAGCCAAGACAAGAGAGAGGATCAAAACTAAAAACTTAAAGTAAATTACTGCCAGAATTATGACTTAATGAATCAAATTGCTAATGTTTTTATTAACTGTAGAAGGAAGAATAAGAAGCAAATAAAAAATTAAAAATATAATTTATAATAGCCAGAAACTGTGCCAAAGTCATTATAAAAATTTAATATGTATTTACAAGTATGTTTCGTATTTTATAAATATTAGTGTTGATCAATTTAATGCGACAAAATAATTACAGGCTATCCAGAAATACTTAAAACAAAAGAACATAGTGCTTTAACAAGAAGAATCATTTACAATGAAAAAAAATAAAAATAAATAAACAACTTTGAAGGAACTAGAAATGTATTATACTAATTGATTTCATAACTTAACTATTACTAATTACATGATTTACAACCCCTTTACAATATCGACAGCGACATACAGCCCTTAGTTTCAGAACAATTGACTACATTTTATAAGGACCTTATCATATGATTTTTTAATGAAAATTACTTTAAGTGGTGTATTTACTTTAAGACGTGCATTTTATAAGATTAAAAATTCTACATCCAGACAAAAATCTTACAATAGTAAGACAAAAATTTAATAAAATTGCATTTTTAGAAGAAGCCTAATCAAAGTGTCAAAAAATTGAGTATTTACATTGCAATTAAAAATCTGAAAATACAATTTTACAAAAATTATACTATTTCTTCCAATTAAAAGATAGTTCAAATGTTCATGAAGCCAGCAACCACTCCCATTCCCTTATGGGTAAAACAAAAAATAAAAGTAAAATACATACTGAGCGGTGAATAGAATGAGAGAAAACCTGGAAATTACTTTAACACTATTTTAATGTGAAATAAAAGTTCCATAATCGTTTGTCTCTTCTCAAGAGGCCTGCAGTCTTGGCCAGTTTGAAAGCACAAAAATTTGATTTGCACCCGGCGTATATTCTAAACAGAACTCTACACAGTTCTTCAAATTATTTCTACACACGCTTAGATAAAAGATCATGTACAGAATTTTTACAAATAACAAAGAGGATCTATAATAATTGTTCCTCAAGTGAAGGAGAATTTATCTCAATTAATCTAATTAGAATTGTTATCTTGTTTCTGCTTTATGTTTGGGTGGTTTGAAGCCTTTCATTTTTTTCGCTTTAGCTTTAGTCTTAGCCGCGCCACCACCTGCTTGGAAGGCTTTCCAACTGTCCACTCGATTCTGGCGGGATTCCTGAAATTGAGAATTTAGTATATGAAGATTATTTTTAATAAATAATTAGCAACATTCAAGAGAGATTCAAAATTAAAGAAGCTTCTGTCCAATTAAAGACCTTATTTTGGTGATGAATAGAGCTGGAGGCAGTTCATTCATTGACACAATTATGTATACTCTGAAAAAATAAATATTATGGCGGAGGAATCTTTTAAATATTTTTTAGGAGGAAATCCACTGATTTAGTCGATTCGATGACTGAGATTACTAGAAATATTGACATTTAAGAGCACATTGTCCACAAAAATATCAGTCATTCAAATTTGTAATATATATATATATATATATATATATATATATATATATATATATATATATATATATATATATTGTAATGATATATTACATTCTCGAAAAATATTTTTAAATTCAAATAACCATCGATAGTTTGAAAAGCCCGCACAAATCACAAACCATATATACAATTAACATCGTATTATATACGATCAAAATTAATAATATTTTTGGACAATACTGGTGTACAATATATACATATTAAATGTACATTCAGGTGAAAATAAATAAATTATTTGAAGTTACAAAAATATAATTATTATTTTCATATATAAGCCGGCAAAAGTGCGGAAGTTAGAAAAAAAAGGACGCCAACTTTCCCTCTAAAAAGGAGTCAGTCTATTCCCAGCAGTCATGGAGTGAAGATCTATAGCTATCCTCCGAGGAGTACAGAGTCAAGTCAGTCTATAGCTATCCTCCGAGGAGTACGGAGTCAAGTCTATTCCTAGCAGTTGTCGAGTGCGGAGCTAGAGTCTATCGCTAGCCACAGAGAATACAGAGTGCAGTTTATTGTTATTTATCATAGAAGACAGAGTGAGAAGACAACAAAATCCAGAATTTCAAGATATCCATTCTATGCACGAGACCTGGCAAGAAAGCGTATCACCTTGAAGAAGGAATTACTGAAGCGCAGTATATTGAAGCTTTATTGGAAGTAAGTTAATTCAGAAGTAAAATTATTTTTTTGTAATTGTTAATTCTTTTATTATTATTTGTATGTATTTTAATATTGTTTTGTATTTCGGAATTGTCTAGAAATAAATATTATATTATTCATTCACTCGGAACTTTTATCCCTGAGATTAAATCAGTTTAATATAATAAAACTTATTAAAGTAATTAAAATCTTTTTATCTTTTTATAAAAAATTAATCATAACAATATATATATATACACACAGAAATCTATTACTAGTAGAATATAAGCAATATTAATCTATTATTAATAATAACAATGTCCCTGTCCCGTGAGCCACATGTGGCTCACACAATGAGACACTGAGACGTCTCACTACGCTCGTGAACCACATGAGGCTCTCCCGGGGTATATAAAAGTTCTATTGAAATATATTCACTGAAAGTGCTAGGTCATGCACAGTTTAAACTTGGGTTTGATAGGACAGCCATAACATTTAGAAAAACAGCGGGACATACGAGAGTAAATATAATTTTCTATTATCATAGAGAACCTTTTTAAATATAGTTTTCTAATGTCATAGAGAACCCTTTTTTTTTTTTTTTCATGTTTCATACAGGGGACGGGGAATGTGTTAAGAATCTCTACTTACATTCATAAACATTATTAATTAATTTGGGTGCTAATGACCATAGCAGTATATGCACCGTTTAAAAAAAAAAAAAAAAAAAAAAAAAAAATTATTAATTAGGTTTTTTATAATTTTTATATTGTAGTATAATAATAATTGTATTAAGTTTTAATATTCAATATCCTCAAAATAAATTTTTTGTTTAAAATAATAATACTAATTTAACCAAACAATTTATATTTATTAACTATACTATATTATTTGGTTTAAATATTTGAATCTAAGATATATTTAGTCTTTAAACGAAATATTTTAATATATATTTTCTGACTTCTTTATAGTTTACTTCACTTTCAAAATAGCGAAAGGTCAGTACTTAATGGCTTTCTGGCTTTAATGAAAGTAATACAAAAACTTTAATCATACATAATTTGTATTACATTAAGCAAATCATCTCCATAGTTGAAAATAACCCTTTTTATAAATCAATTATAACAATTTAATGCTGAATTCAAAAATAGTCTTATAATAATAAGGAAAAAAGAAAAAAGAAAGAAAAAGAGAGTTTAAGGCTAACCGGAATGACCTAGAACCAGTGGTGCCTGGATTTTTAGAAATGATGCCTGGAGCTTTAACCCTTAGCTTACGACGGGTAGTGCAGGCAAACTTTGACTTCTACAGAAGTCTTTAGTAAGGAAAGGGTTAATGCCTTGGGCCTAGCCTTATACCAGGTGACAGATACAAACCAGGCCAGTAGGCACCAGAGAGGACCATTAAGACCATTTTTCAATATATTACTTTGTAATGTATCGAATATGTTTGTTCCCAAGGTTGCCCCGATTTGCATATTCGATGGTTTGATATGGTAGGGAAAATATAATCTAGCAACAGTTTAAGTAAAATTAATAATGATATTTTTTTTTATTATTGACAACAATGTTTGTCCTATGTTCAGAAGCTTACTTGGTGGGCTCTGTCAGTTATGTCGATGCCCACGTTTTGTGAACATGTCAGCTCTGTGTAATAAATATGTCGCTCCAAATCTGACTGTTTCGAATTAATCCTGGTGCAAAAATTATTTCTAACAAAATGTAAGTTGATGAACTAGAAAAATCTGCCTAGTTGTTCCATTTTTTGCCTAAATTCACACGGAGTTTAGGCTACTTTTTTCTAGGCCTATAATTATGAAAAATATACATCAACACTTCCAGATTGTATGATCGGATAGACGTCATAAATGGGGGTTTCCTCTTCTTAGGGAGGGAAGAAATACCCTAGAAGAGAAGACTGAGATGAAATATTGGCCCTACACAATACAATTGGCTAATATAATGATTTTTGTAATGTTTTGAAATTAATTTAGAGCAAATGGTACAGACAAAATGATTTCATAGATGAATAACACAGGCACACAAAATAAAAAAAGTGGTATTTTCCAAAGACACCATACATATTGTAATCATATATAAGAGGGTGGTACTCTAGGAAATGTGAGTTTCTGGCATAGCAAAGTGTATTCTTTTTAGATGGAACAGCTTCTTTCTCCAGCGGTTGTTCTTCTCTCCTACTTCATCCTGCGATATTTCGATGAATTCCTCCTCATCTTCGTCAGGCTGTTAGTTTTCATCCTCGTTGGTTGCCAAGGGAATGAATTTTGCCTCGATCTGGGCCTCCCTATTTACTCTTCTTGCCAGAGATCTGCGAGCCAATGATGTTAGAGATCCCTGATGTAGTTGGGATGGTCTCCGTTATCCGTCATCCTCGAGGATGAAAACGAACAGCCTGACGAAGATGAAGAGGAATTCAACAAAATATCGCAGGATGAAGTAGGAGAGAAGAACAACCGCTGATGAAAGAAGCCGTTCGATCTAAAAATATTATACCCAGCGATGAAAATAACACCATACTTATACTTATGTATTTTGACATGCTGAATCCGAATCCGGAGTCCGTTTCACTCCAGCATGTCAGGATTAAGGGCATTATAGAAGGTCAAATTTCGTATGAAGTTGTTTGAGAAGAAATAACTAGAGCTTCCATTGTTTTGAGGGTCGCTGAATTCGAATCCGAGGCCTATTTCACTCCATTGGCGCAAAATCAAGGTCATTCGGATTCAGCATGTCAAAATACATAAGAATATAAGTATGGTGTCTTTGGAAAATACCACCTTTTTTTTTATTTTGTGTGCTTGTGTTCATCAAGAAAAAACATAAAGTAATATTACTTCAAAGTTCTTTTGCCACTCCTTATTAATCTTTGCAGCTTCTTCTTCTTCTATTTCTGCTTCGCGTTTTCTTTTTCTTTCTTCTGCATCCCTGATTTCAAGCTCTCTCCTTTTACGTTCCATATCAGCAAACAGTTTCATGGTCATCACATAAACAGCATGCTTGTATTTGACAGGATCGTCCTCTTCTACAGCAGCTCCTTTCCCTTCCTTCTTTTGGCGTTTTCTCTTCTCTTCAATCTGTGGAATTGAAGAAATAAAAAAAAAAGAAGTTATTGAAAAGCAAATAAATAAATAAGTCAAATGTATCATCACTCAGATGTTAAAGTGAAGGCAGAAACAAAATTTTACAAAATTCTGTAATTTGAATTTAGGTCTTGTTTTTTTAGAATAAATAACTTGCTAGATTGGAATTCAATTCCAGATATTTTGGTTAAAGCTCTGATAAATTATCCAAGTTAAATAACTGAATTTGAATTCAACCTAGAATTAATCTATTCAACAGTAAATGATTTAAAATGTATTCCTTTTTTTTAGGGTACATCTGAGTCAGAGGCCTATAAAGGAAATAATTTGGGGGGGGGAGCACCGGGGCGATTTGGGGGCTACGGAATACTAACAACCTAGAATTTGGAATATTTAGCGAACTAAAACGCTATGACACCCCCCCCCCCCAATATATATTTTCTGAACTAAATGATCTTATTTAATTTATTTTTGAGGTTTTTATGATACATTTTACCGATTAAATCAAACTTTTTTTGGGGGGGGGGCCTCAGCCCTCCTTATATATGCCCATTATTTGGAGGTAATTAGTGCTCTTAACTGATAATGTATTCATATTTACAAAATTATAACTTACCATCAAATCAGTTCGACCCCTGGCTTCTTCAATAACATCCATACATTTTTTTCTAGTTTCTTCATTTTCAAGGGTCTTCCATGCCTTATTGACAACTGGAGATCAAATAAAAAAAAAAATAAAAAAATAAATAAAAAAAGAGTTTTATTTCAGAAAAGTAAAAATCGTAATAGTTACTTTCGAAAGCAGTTTGAGCTCTCTCTGCATCATCTTGATTTTTGTCAGGATGGACTAATATGGACAACTGAAAACAATATAAATTATTACTGGATTATTAAATACAGATAGAAAATTAAAATAAATGCTACAGACACAGAGTAATGAAATTAGAAAATGGGGGAAAATATAATTAGTTTTCTCAATTTTTTAGCACATTTCCCCAGTAGGGAGGAAACCTGCTTATGAGGTTAGCCACACGACGCAATCTGGAAGAGCCGACTAGAAAATTCCATGTTTCAGAACCCATAGATCAGGAAAATAATGTTGGTTCAAATTTGTATACATATATTTATTTGTCTGTTAGCTCACTCACGAGCTCAAAAATGAACCAATTTTGATAAAATTTGGTACAAAAATACATTGTCTAATTTTAAAGGTCATGTACTTGCTGATATTATGGTTGGTGATCCACCTGACAACAGAGACATCAAAATCAAAGGTCAAAATGAATGTTTACGATTTATTAGTCACAACCAGCATAAATTTAGATGGGAAGAATACATCCATTTACGAGATTATTATTATTAACATTAATGAAAATTTAAACACCAAATGACAACATTTTCAATCTATTATAACTATCAAGCCACAGCAACTTGTCCTATAGCTGCCCAAAAAATAGTCTACTTTAGATGAAATCGGGTGAAAAAATACTTTGTCTGATTTGAAAGATCATGTTTGTTAGCCAGCAGAATCTGTCAACCGTAACACTGTTTTTAGGTCGTAATAAGCACGAAAAAATACTAGGATTCCAAGTATACGTTTTATTTAGGCGTGAGGAATCTAATGAAACCATTTTGAAGGCAATATCTATAAACGAGTTTGGGAGAACCTAAGTTTTACTAGGGATTTTTGGATATATTCTTGTAAATCTCAAAACCGGTTGCAAATTTGTGGTAAATGTTAGGTATCTGTTTGAAAGTTTATTCAATTTCCTCTAAAAACGGTTCTTATGCAACTTTTGATCGAGCGATCTCCTTTGGAGAAATCTGTGCTTAAATGAAGTAATTTCTGCTTAGGATACGATCAGTTTCCTATGGATTTTATTTTACGCTTTAACGTGTGCTAACATTTTTACAAAAGATTAAGACAAAACATTAACGGTTTCTATTCTAAGCTTTCCAAATCATTATGACACAAGGTATAAGAATGAAAGTGATATGGGTGGCCCAACCTAAAATATTTTTTGATTCTGACACTTAAGAAACAGTGATTAGAATTTATTCTGAGCAGAGCCTTTAGGTAAAAAGAGCGATCAACAATTTAGCTTTGTTATCAAAGCATAACAAATTGCCTAATCAATTGAAGGAGGTAAACAATTTAATATAATGATCATCTTTTGGTGTGTACCTGTAATGGTAACATTGGTCATAAGAGAAAAGAATTGTTCACAAAATAATTAAGATTTATTTGGAAGCATTCGATCGTAAAACAGAATAAAAACTTTGAGAGAAATTGATTATTAAGTTTTGAGATAATATTTGGAACGTTTCTTTAAAAAATGAAAAAAGCTTTTGTGTCTATTTTAATTATTTTATTTGTAAATAATTAAAAAATAAACAAAAAAATAACATCAAGCAGCATGTTTTTCATCCGAGCATGCATAATCGGCAGACCAAAATGAACCAAGTTAATTCATTGTGTTTATATCTTATGAAGTTTAATTACGACATACTCAACTCACAGTTCTAAGTTTACTTTTTGCTAAAAGGCCAAATGCAGAAGAGGCTGTAAAAAATGGTAAGTAGAGCACGTATCCTGTTTTACTTCAAGACATGGTAAAGAAGTGCTTCTTTTCTTGCTTCTATAGAGGTAACATTGTTTACATTTGCTTGCTATTCTTTTCAAAAAACATAGTCCAGTTTTTTTTTGTGAAGACAGTCTTCGACACTGTCTTCACAAAAAAAAAAGAAAAAAAAAAGTTTTATCTCCTTTGAGCTGGTCACTTACCATAATAATTCTTACACTTAATACCAACAATATTCTATAAAAAAAGAAAAAATGTTTTCCAATAGATTTTTTTTTAAGATCTACAAAATAAGTTCGAAGGAATATTGAGTTATCTGGATTCGATTAGAGAAACGAGTGACTGGAGCACTCCAGAGAAACCGACACGAGACATATTGTGCGACTCGACGTGTCGTTCTGTTATAATACCAGACCCTTATCAGCAATGAACCACCTAAGAGTTGTAAGGTTCAGCTCTGGTATCCTCCTCAGATCATCAATAGCTTCAAAATTCAGAAACCTTTTGGCTGCGACTTTGGATTTGGTCCTATTCATGGATAGAGCTCTTATAGCAGCTTGGCTGTCTGAGAATGTAGTAAAGCGTTTGTCCCTAGGACGTCCACTAATCATGAAGTTTGTACACTTGTTTATGGCGATTATCTCAGCTTGAAACACCATATTTGCGATTATCTCAGCTTGAAACATACCATATTTGCCGAGTTGTATATTGAGACTGTGTATGGGTCCAAGAATCCACATGCCCGCCACTGTGCCTAATTTAGTCCTCGAGCCATCAGTGGAACCGTAGCTGTACACCCAGCTTTGTGTCATTTTATGCTCCAGTGCTTCTTCTCTTGTTTTGATTGATGTTTGAAAATTTGAGATGAATAATATCTGGTCTTGCAAATCCGAAGCCAAACAGAGAATTGGATCCTGCAGATTCCTTTAGATAATGGCATAATGCGTGTGGTAGGCATGGCTTGTCAAGTTACTTAAAACTTCATTTAAAAAAAAATGTTACTTATCATGATTTACGATCAAGCGCCTCATATGTATAATAGCTTACCCTTTAGCAACAGTTTTGATTGGTTATCTAATGTATGTAAATTTCATAACAACCCGTTTTCAAGAAGTGCTCATTTACAACCAAGACCCCCTTAACCCTTTCTCTACCGTGGACTGCTCCAGCAGTCGAGAGCGGTAGGGACCCGTGTACCGTGGACTTGTACAGCAGTCGAGAGCTTGGCGTATCTCTCACATTCTTTATCTTCTCATTTCTCGACTGTAGAGCTATCTAGCGTTACCTTATTCTACTTCTAGTATTCCTGCCTATTATTAGATGGCAGTTGAATGAAGTTTTTGGTTGTTTTTAGTCTAATTAGAACTCGTAGCCTTCTCCGCCCATTTACCCGGTCAACCCACGTCGAATTACCGTTTGTTTTTATACTTCTGTACATTCCTAACAGCATTTATTTGCAAAATCAGTTCACTTTTAGTCCTGAGGTGGTAAGATCTTATATTCGTGTTTTGTTAAATTTAGAAAAACTGTTTTTTTTTTATTGCGTGTCCTCCATTTTTAAAAAAAATATTTAATATTTAATTAAAAAGTTTAATATATTACATATTTAATTAAATAATTCATTAAATTAACTGTAAATATTTATAATTATGCTTTTGTTTTTGTAAATAAATTTTATAGATAAAAAAAAAATGTTAACTCCGCCGGTGTACGAAGTCACGGATCAAAAAGGAAGATGGAGAATTTATTTGCCGTAGTTATTGAGTATATAATTCCCTAGCATATTAATCATAAAATAAAGGGTAAATGGTATAGCTTTTTTATTACTAATTTTTAAAGAAAGTTATTCAACATAAAATAATTATTTAAACTCAAAACTAATTCAACATAAATAAAAATTAATAATCATTGTAAGCAAAATAAAAATAAAAATGATAAAAGAAGAGTTCAAGTACGGCGAGGAGATCGCTGAAAGTCGAGGCGCTGTGACCGAGAGTGGGAAAAGCATCCCGTACAGAGGGACCAACGCCGGGTTCTACTATCCCGTACAGCAGAACACATCTCCTCACGGCTCGTTACGTACGGAAAGGGTTAATGTAATCAATTCCGCATTCAACAAACATGATACATTCGATAGTAAAGAGATAATAAAAAACAAAACAAGAATACGTTCCAGGTTTGAATCATAAGATTGATTTGTTAATCGGGTTATAAATTCTTCAATTAAAGTAATACTGTTCATTATATTAAAATAGACCAGGAAGCACTATAAAAAGATAAGAATTACCAATAAAAATTCTGGTTCTAATGCCCTAGGAGCAGATGCGCCATTATATAAAAAATAAATAATAAAAAACTAACAAACATAGGATATTAAAACTAATTATATTATAATAAAATTTATTTCTCATTAAAGGTCACTTTACCTTCAACATCATTCTTTTCAGCTACTCTGAATAAGTATAAGTATAAAAGTCTAATTCTTTAATAGAAGCAATCCTTTCAGAAGGGTTATCATAAAGTTACTTAACATATATCTCAGTGGTGAAGTTAGAGGCCTTTGTTTTAAGGGCAAAATTAATGAAAATCGAGAAATAGTACATTACCTGAATCACATAGATCCATCTGAGAATAATCTTTGTTCCAATCAGTAGGTTTTAGTAGGATATTGTGAATAAGAATAACCTACAAGGCACAAAAAGAAACAAACTGCTAGGAATCTATTTGAAGGAAAATTAAAGGTTAATTTTAGGTAAAAGGAATGTCATTTCAATACACCTACCCAAAAAATATTCATTCGAAACATTTAACATTCAAACTCTTTATTTTTCTGAAAAGGATTGATTTTCAAGATTTAAAACAACCAATATAATTTTAAATAAATTTAACGGAAAAAGACGTAACAAGAATACTGAGTAGACATAAATCTTTACCCATAAGACAATAAAAATTTATGAATTAGTGGTAATATTATAACAACATAAAATATTTCTTTAAGAAATCCTAAAGTAAAAAATATAGGTATACAAAAAAAACAAAAAAAAAAACAAGTGCCTAGCTATTTGTCTGAGCTACATATCACACCTCCAATTGTCTTGCAATTTGAGATGAGTTATGCAAATATCTTTATTATTATTCCAAATGTTTATTTTAATTATTAGTAAAAGTTTTCTAATCTAATCTTACGTATCTCCAATGAGGCGGATATAGAATTCTTCACAAATTTATAACACACGTGGAATAATTAATTATATAATTAGTTGAATAACAAAATACTTTCGATACTCAATTGTAGATGGAGATTTTTATTATACACAATGCTTTCTTAAAACATTACATTTCGTTCCTTTCAAATTGTTCAATTTTGATAAAATACAATTCTAATTGACAAATCATTTAGCTTCACATTTTGTATAGCAATTGACTATGCAATTTCGCGAGGAAAGACAAAAACCTTTCTTGAAAATTATAACACTTTTTTGATAAAACTTACAATCAATGTCCTTGAAACCATAGTGAGTGTAAACTTAATAATTGAAATGAGCTTTATGGGGCTTTTTGAGAAAAATATGCCTGGGAATAAATATAAATAACTAGGCCCTTGCTTATGACGCAGTACATTTGGGACAAAGATGCAATGCAGAGCAAACAAAATAAAACTGTTATTTATTCATATACCACAAAACACATTTAAACAATTTATTATGGTAATTAGAAGGCAAAAATAATACTTACTCTTCGATACTTTTTCTTTGCCTCTTCAATAGGAAGATCAGGATCTATTTGTAACACTTCAAAAGGATTTAAATTGAAGTATGTTGAACCTGGTCTAAGGAGCCGCTCAATTTGTTGTTTTGGAGTAAGAACAGAGTCCCTTTTTTCAATTTCTTTAACCTACAAAATATAAGGATAGGTATACTTCAAGTGTCAAATTTAATTCGAAAGGAAACTAAAGAAACTGCCTTTCTGGTAAGATAAACTTATCAAAAACCAAAGAAAACTAATCATAAATAATTATTAATTCTGTTTAGAGTTATTAATTGTTGAAATGTTATTTATTACTGAAATATTTAGGAGAAATTATGATAACCTAAACTTTTCCGGAAAAGAATAAATAACATTTAGCAAGAGAAAATAATCTTGGAACCTAAAAAGTATAAAGAAATTACCATAAATAACAGGTAGAACACTTACTTCGGTATAAAAAACATTAAAAGCTGTTTCTTTTTCGAACGGTATTCCATTGCTGAGAAAATCAGGGTTAGTTGACGCCATGTTTTAAATCGCACTAACACACGGCGGGAATATATGAACAATTTTGAATTTATACGCTTGGATATGCGGCATTCATATTGGCTGTAGAGTTGTGTAACTGCTTTACTGCTAAGATCATTTTTTCATAATAAAATAATATGAATAATTATGTCTGAAGAGAGAACATAAACGTACTTTGAGCCGCGAATCCATTGTTTTACAATAATAAAATATCATTGGAAATATGTTATTTTAGTAAAACTGAACCTCTTCAAAAATTAATTCCAATATGAATCCAAATAATGTTATTTTCATTACGCATTAGATCTGAACAGTGTTGTGCTGTTAAAATACTAATAATCGGAAAGTCACTTAATTTGTCGAAACTTGATAGGTACTTGGTACTTTTTCACTAAACAAATGAATATCAGTTGCTAATGGACTTTTTGCCAAATGTATAAAGAGCAGAAACTAATTGCTAAAGATATCGTCAGCCTTTTTAGCTCATCCCGAAAACAGGTACTCAGGTTGAGCAAAGGATAGAAGTTTTGAAAATCATTATCGACTCAACTTACATATATATATCTTGTCGTTCAACATTCCTTGTAGTTTATAAGCGAAAGGATGAGTTAGTTATTCAATTAAGACTGGGAGTTTACTCTGAAAAGTTTTCTCTGAAGATGTCTAGAGCAGTGGTGATCTGCTCCAAAATAGTACAAAGAAGCAAAACTATAATGAAGAAATCAATTGCCCTAGATCATTAAGATAAACAGAAAATAAAATAACAAACGTTAAATGATATACAATAAAATAAAAGTATCATTTTCATAATAATTATCAGTCTTGTAATACGTAATATGTATATGTAATAATAATCATCATGAGCATTTTCCTGGAAATAAAATAAATAGTTGATAACAGCTGACAATTATCGATAGATCAGAAATTTTTAATCGTAATAATATTTTAAATTATGAGTTATATTAATATATTGTATTGTATATTGTTGCGGTCTGTAGAAATGTAAGTATGGCAGCATTGTGTGAGCGCGAATCTTGTACCAGTTCGCTCAAGTTACGTTGTGCTCTTAGTTTTAGTTTTTTTCTTCTTTTTTTTTTTTTTTTTTTTTTTTTTTTTCTTTATGCAGTCTGTATCTTTAATAAGCGTTTCACAGTTAAAGGTATGTTTCATGTTTCACAAAGCAATTTGTCGTGTTTTCTGGAAATGTGTGAGTGTGTTTCAGCAATTATTACTGTAAGCCTAGTGTTCGCCATTTTTTTTTCCCACAAAACCAGCAAAATTTCAACCTCATTCATGGCCAAATATTTGAATTTATTTATTTTATGGAAGAATGAGTTTTTATTGCTAACGTTCGTCTTAAATTTTAAGCCCTTATCACGGATATAAGAAGAGGAAGAACTGATGAAGGCTTGAAATTCATGTCGAAACGTTATCCATGAAAACTCGTTTTTACACAAAATAGTAAAATTTAAGTACAATGACGGAATCTTAAAAATCTCCATCTTTATAATCTCAATCGTCAACGATCTCTTTCCAATGATAATATGGAATGACGCCAAGAACTTATTACTTTCATCTACTTAGTTGTCACATTTTAATGTATCCAGGGCCTCCGGAAGGAATTACGGGCCCCTATCCAAATAATTTTACGGGCCCCTTAACCCCCCTCCCCTCCTCCTCCATTAAAATGACCAAAAACTACTTAGAACTGATATTTCTCCGAAAACAAAATTAAATACATTTGTAATTGAACGGAGTGGAATTTGTACGTAATGTCTAAGGAACATTGGCACTTCTTGGGAATACAAATTTTTGGACTGACAATATTTTTAAGCTAGTTTATATATTAGAAATTGAGAATTTAGAAACTTATCCATTGGTCATTCTCAATAATAATTATGCGAAATTTACTTAGATGTATAATTTTGTTACTTCAAATTATAACGCGAGTTGAAATAGAGCCTTCTTCTCAAATTCAGGAACATAAGTATGCTTTAGCTCCACCCACCAACTTTTCGTACATATTCAGCGGACACTTTTTTGTAAGGTTTCTTTGCAGCGTTTTTTTTTTTTTCAGTTTATTCATCGCTTAAGCATATTTATGTTCGTACATGGCCACCATTTGCCACTTCGTATGGGCGAACGTCAGCGGATACTTTTTTGTAAGTTTTTTTTTTTTTTCAGTTTATTCATCGTTATAGCATATATATGTTCGTACAAGGCCACCGCATAAGCGCGAACGCCAGCGGTTTCTTACATGGCCAGTGCGCATGCGCGAACGCTACGGTATTGTATATGGCCACCGCGCATGCGCGAGCACCAGCGGACACTTTTTTGTAACGCTTTTATTCATCGCTAAAGCATATTTATGCTAAAAATGACGCCGGGTCCTCCTGAGACCACGGGCCCCTGAACATTTCTCCATCGTGCCCCCCTCCCCGAGTTGATGTTTTTCTTTTACCGTTCGCCTCGTACATTTGCAACGCAAATTGTGATAGATGCAGTTGAGTTCGCCTTGTATAATATGAAAAATCCAAATAGAAAAAAAAAAAAATAAGTGGTTGAACAGAAGAGCGAACTCATGCAATTTTCACTAGCGTATATAGAAAATAATTCCGGAGAGGGGCTAGGAGCACCTAGGCATTTGGGGAGTAAGGAAAATTTTAAATATTTTATTGCAAAATGGTGAGTTTTAAGGCCCTCTTGACACCTTAGTAGACCAGGGTAAATATAGAAGACATTTTTCGTTGTTGGCTTTTTTTTTTGCATTAAATGTTCTTACCGAAACAAAATTTCGAGGGGGGGGGGGCTTCAGCCCCCTTATATACGCCCATGGGAATTTTCTCTAAAATTGCATTTGGCGAGTTTACCCTTCTGGTCGGGAAAGCCTTATATGTTTTGTACCATTAAATTGTCTTTAAGACACACAATTTTTGTTAAATGTTAATGTTTTTAATAATGCTCGAATAATTTCGGTGTAGTAATTTGCATAATTTATGGTAAATTTGTCTCTTTCTGACGTAAATCCCTAAACTATTTTCTTCAATATCCACACACTTCGTTCTAATTACGGCTCGATAATGAAACAGAATTCTATTTCTGTCATTTATTCAAATATTTAAGTAATACCTAATATTTACCTCCCTATATCCACCACCTATTATATTTTTAGCGCGGTTCCTCCACCCTCCATTATTCGAATAAATTATTATTCGAACGATTATTCAAATACATCATTAGTGAATGATGCATAATTCAATAAATTATCTTATTCACACGGTACATCATGAATGATTCACATAATTATTTGTTATTCGATATTCATCATTCGTTATTCTTTATAAATAGTTGGTCTATTGAATAAATCCACCTTAAACACACACACACACACACACACACATATATATATATATATATAAAAATTAGTCCCGTAACAGGCCACGAGGGCCCTGAGGGGCAGATACTATAGAGGTATCTGATTCATGACCATACGGCACACTAGGTAGATCGTGTGGTCAGTACTATGCTCCGGCCGCCTGATTTTCCCCTCGGCTGCTTTGACTGCAGAGTCATTAGCACCCAAGGTACCCATTATTAAATTTATTAAAGGCTGGGTTGGCCTAGGGACGGTCAGGGAGGCCGAATTCAACCCATGAACGAAGAATATATATATATATATATATATATATATATATATATATATATATGTGTGTGTGTGTGTGTGTGTGAGTGTGTGTGTAATCACATATTTCCAGCTATCAACTTCATAATAAATCATTCATTATTCAATAAAATATGTTTATTCTGATTGATTATTCTAATAATTTGTAACTAAAAACTTCATCCACAGAAAAATTAATAAATGTAATTATTCTTAATTCTTGAATAAAATAATACATTTATTCATTATTCTGAATACTATTTGCCCAACACTCTTAATGAAAAACAAATTTTGTTGTTTGAAATAGAGCTTTCCGGTCAGAATTCGAATATGCCGTGTGAGTATTTACTACTGCTGCCGGTTTCGTTCTTTTAAACGGGTTCTTTTCTCTGTTGACCTCGCTTTTTAATTGGTTGTTTTTTAAATATCATTTAAGAGTATAACTCTTTAATGAAATAAAATACTTAAATAAATATGAGTATATGAGATTTGACTCTTAAAATAAATATTTTAGTAGAACAAGGTAAGTAAATGGGTAAGGTTTTGTAACAGTGTTTTTCTAGAGCGAACTGACAAGCCGGAAGAAGTAATTTTCGCTTAGGATACTGTTCGTTTCCTGTGCCTTGCCGACTATCTGGCCTTTGTCGGAGATTTCATTGGAATAGGTTATTACAGTATTCACGAATGATCTTAACAAAATAATAGGTAACTCTTCCTATTCTATGACACTAGGGATCAATCGGAAAGATGGCTCAGTTCCTTAAAGGCGGACTTTTAGTTATGTTAAACTGGCAAATTACATAAACTACAAGCAATAAAAAACATGGGCGTATATAAGGGGGGGGGGCTGCAGCCCCCCCTCCCCCCGAAATTTTGATTTGATCGATAAAAATTTCATAAAACCCTTAAAAATAAATTAAATAAGATCATTTAGTTCATAAAACATATTGTATTTTGGGTGTAATAGCGTTTAAGTTGGCTAAAACTCTTCCAAGATCTAAATTGTTAGTATTCCATAAACCGGAAATGGTCTCAGGCCCCCCCCCCCCCGACATTTTCCCAGCCCCCTCCGAAATTATTTTCTATATACGCCCATGATAAAAAAGAATGAACCGTTTTTAGCAACTGGTCAAGAACTTTCTATGTTTTAAGCACTTGTCTGTCTGACATCGTACTACATATCTAAAATTATTATTATTATTTATTTATTTATTTATTTGAAATCTGTACAAATTATAAACAGTACAATAATCAAGTTTGATGATGCAGATTCATATCTAAAATAGAACCGTTTTGTTTTGAAAGCTTTCGAATGGTTACCTTCCACTTACCACGATACAATCCGATTTCGTGATATATAAGATAATAACTATACGAAACTCCCGATATCTGTTAATAATTATTTTTTTAAAGCCTCCCTCAACTCTAAATATAACCGAAATGTTAATATCCTAGTTTGGATGAATGACAAACTTTTGCAGCAATTTTCAACTAAACCAATCGTTTCTGAACACCCAAACCGAAAATTAGTTAGGACAACTAGTTGTATCAAAATTTATTATAAACGGTTACAGATATCGCCTTAATAATGGTTTCATTTGCTATTCTTCGTTAGGAAATCTATGTAATGTCATAATGGAAGGACGGGGAGGGAACGCACTAAAAGTTAATATATTCATCAGTTAGTTAAGCTCATCAATTAGCTCAGATTATCTGAACTAAACCACTTGCTTCAGAATGGACTTAGTTATGCAGCTCCTGTGACGGACTTAATTTGTTGTAAATTAAGTCCTTAACAGGACGCAACTTATACCTACCAGATTACCAGGACTTATTTTTTATAAGAATGTTACTGTTATTTTAAGAATGTTGTTTGTCGTTTTTTTTTTTTTTTTGCGAATGTGTTTTGATTCTATTATAATAAATGAAAACTGTTAGAAGAACGAGCTAACATTATGTGCTTTTAAAGTTCTTTTGAATAAAAAAAAAAAAAAAAAAAAAAAAAAAAAAAAAAAAAAAAAAAAAATAATGAACTCTTATAAACAGTGCTAATCCCTTTTAAATATTAGTAAAAACGCTTTAAGCTGACGCAGCATTCGCATAATGTTCCTACAGTATCCGACGAAGGCTACACGCACTAGCTATTCATCCATTACAATACAAATACAATAGACCATTTATATGCAGAATACCGGCATTAATTAAGCCGCCAACAAGTCTGGTGCTTCCGCATTGCTGCCTGGTACAATTTACGTTTTATACCTATCACGTTTTACCTATTACAATAAAGTACTATACATTGTTGGAGTGTATATATGAAATAATTTCGGGGGTGGGGGACTGGGAGCACCGTGGGATAAAATTAAGTGAAAACCCTTTTACTAGTAATTAAAAATTCCCCACCAGCTTCACATCAATTCTGATGCTTCTTCAAGACAAGTTAACAAATATGCAGCCTACAAATATACAAGAAGGCGAACCTTCTACTAAAGGGGCCATGTATAAACTGAGATAATCTATACGGAGAGCAATAGCTGTTTAGTTTCAATGCGCCAGAAGAGGCATCGAAATGGATAGGGATATTTTAATAAAATTACTAGTATGTAAAAGTGTTTTTATTTTATTTTAACAATTGACCTGCTTATTTTATATTTCGTGGGTATATTTAATGTTCATTATCTATAAAATAATTGTTTTATTGTAATTATAAAAAAAAAAAAAAAAAAAAAAAAAAAATAGTATAGACCTAGGACATTAAATATACCCAAGAATGCACTTCCAAGAGGGTGATTCGATGTGATTCACTCCTGAAGAGGAGAAACCTTAATCAAATAATAACAATATTAATAGATCCAAGCACCGGGTCCCGTAGATCACCGAAGTTATGCAACGTCGGGCGTGCCCAGTACCTAAATGGGTGACCGACCTCGTGCTGTTGGCATTATAGAAAAGGGTGGCAACCTTTAGACAGCCCGGCGTTAATAGCCCTAATGTTGATACGCCGTTAAAAAAAAATAATAATAAAAAAAAAGGTCCAAACAAGGTATGGGTTTTGTTTAACTAGTCTTGCAATTTCCACAGAACTACTAGAAGAATCCTCTGAACTTCGTCGCTGGGATTCTGTTCTTCTTACATCGTTACATCTCTCTACTGCGGTGTCCTTGAAATTGTGAGACAAGCCGATGAAGCCTAAGAGGATTTGAGCGGAATATAACACTAGCAACCAGGACACCGCATAGAGAAATGCCGGAACGATGTGTAATGGAGAATTGGAAGGATGTTTCAAATCTAGGCGCACGATAGTGCGCCAGGCCAAGTTCCGGCCTAAGCATACTGTGTGTATATTACAGCTCTTAGAGCAGATTTTTACCCTCTCATAACTTTCAACCGGGTAAAGATAAAGTTATGAAATTTTACAGAGGTATTATACTACTAGATGTGAGTAAAACTGGAAATAATTATACATCGAATAGATTCTGAGATATAAGCGATCGAAAATCGGGATTTGTAGGACTCACTCATTCACTAACTGACTCATCAAAATTATTAGGCACTTCCCATGATGCTAGAGACTTGAAATTTTGCAGGATGATAGCTATGAAGGTGTTATTAAAGGAAAAAATCGAAAAATTCAGAAAATTTATGTTTGACTCCGCTTCCGGGGCGGAGGGATGCCAGTTTTGTACTTCCTTCGAAAGCAATCAATCCGTCCGAAACCCATCATGTGGGGTATCAAATGAATCGTCTCGGTATGAAGAACCTATATTTGATGTTTTAAGAAACATTATATAGCATATAGGCTTGGTCAAAATCTTATACCAGCTGTCTCCCTGTATGTTTGTTCCTTATACAAATCCGAACCGTTTGACCTATTTTGACCAAACTTGGCAAACAGGTAGGTCTTGATCCAGGGAGTGTCATAGGCTAGTTCAAAATAGTCTATCAGCTGTTTGCCTAACTATTTATCTATATATATAAAAATCACGTGTCTGTTTGTTTGTTCCTTATACAAATCCACACCGTTTGACCGTTTTTGACCAAACTTGGAATAATGGTAGGTCTTGATACGAGAAATCTCCTAGGCTAGGTCAAAAAAATCTACCAGCTGTCTGTCTGTATGTTTGTCCCTTATACATATCCATACCGTTCATCCGATTTTGACTAAACTCGGTACACATGTAGATCTTAATCTGGGGAGAGTCGTAGGCTAAGTCAAAAACGTCTACCAGCTGTCTGTCTGTATGTTTGTCCCTTATACAACTCCACACCGGTCGTCGGATTTTGACTGAACTCGGTACACATGTAGATCTTAATCTGGGGAGAGTCGTAGGCTAAGTCAAAAACGTCTACCAGCTGTCTGTCTGTATGTTTGTTCTTTATACAGACCCACACCGTTTGACGGATTTTGATCAAACTGGGCACACAGGTTGGTCTTGATCAGGGAATTGTCATAGGCCAGGTCAAAAACGTCTACCAGCTGCTGTCTGTATGTTGTTGTTTCTTTTTATAAACAAGACCTATTTTTACCAAACTTGGCATACATGTATGTCTTGATACGGGGGGAGTTATAGGTTATGTCAAAGCCGTCTAGGACTTACAGTTGAGAGGTCACGGGTTCGAAACAGTTACAGATTCGTGTTGTTAGATTTTAATAATACTTATTTGGTTTCTAATTTATTTAGGCTTTTCTATATGCAGAAAGTAGGTGTAGCATGGCACGCCGGGTAACAGCTAGTTTCTTATACAAATCCACACGATTAGACCGATTTTGGCCAAACTTGGTACCCAGGTAGGTCTTTATCTGGGGAGTGTCATAGGCTAGGTTAAAGTCGTCTATCAGTTGTCTGTCTGCATGTTTGTTCCTAACACAAATCCACACCGTTTGGCCTATTTTCACTAAACTTGGCACACAGGTAGGTCTTGATAGGGGAGTGTCATATTACCTATGATGTTTTGTACATTTTGTTCCATCGGAAAGCCATAATTCCTTTTGAAACTCATCATGAGGGGTATCAAATGAATCGTCTTGGCAAGGAGAACCTATATTTGATGTTTTAAGAAATATTTCGACGCATCCTAACAACAAAAGGTTTGACTTCTTTCTTAAATATTGTAAATAAAGTCGTAGGGGTTAACTGCATAACATACTTGAAAACAGATACTAAGTTTTTCAAAGTCGAGTCATCAAAATTACAAAGTTTAGGACCACAAACCCAAAACGTATTGTCTTTGTTCTTATATTTTTCTTGAAGGCCTTCTACACTTTTCCTATTGTGATCTTTATCCTCTGAATATGGTTCCTGTTTTTTACAGTGTAATAGTTTAGTTAAGAGAGCAATCGATTTGTCTTCTAGAGTACTGTCATCTGGAAGAGCTTCTAACATTTCTAGTCTAGTGATTAGATGTAGAAAGGTATGCTACTTATTGGTATCAAATATCAAGCAGTAAGGAGAACTTCAGGCAGAATCCAAAGACCCTGGTTTTATATGAAGTACAAAAGCCAGTGGGTATGCGGCAAGTAAATTTTAATTAATACTTAAAAAAAAGTAATGAGATCCCCAAAAAAAACATAAATGTGAAATAGAGGCCAAGTTCCTAAGAGACCTTACCATCCTACACTCCAAAAAAGTAGTATGAGTTGGTGTATTAAGTGTACCATATTTTCAACCAAAAATATTTGCCAATACAGTAGATGACACAAGAAAGAAATGTCCAAGTTCATTACTTAGAAGACCTATTAGTTACTAAGAACAGTAAAGACACTTCAACTGACCTTTAAAAACAACAATACAAATTCATATGTCCAGTTACTAAAATATCACTTTCCTCAACCAGGTATATTCTTAAACTTGGCAATGTTTAGTTTTCTCTCTAAAGATAATTTCGGCACAAATAGAACATTGCCAAGTTTAAGAATATACCTGGTTGGGGAAAGTGATATTTTAGTAACTGGATATATGTATTTGTATTGTTGTTTTTAAAGGTCAGTTGAAGTGTCTTTACTGTTCTTAGTAAGTAACTAATAGGTCTTCTAAGTAATGAACTTGGACATTTCTTTCTTGTATCATCTCTTGTATTGGCAAATATTTTTGGTTGAAAATATGGTACACTTAATACACCAACTCATACTACTTTTTTGGAGTATAGGATGGTAAGGCCTCTTAGGAACTTGGCCTCTATTTCACATTTATGTTTTTTGGGGGATTATTTATTTTATCAACTCATATGTCCAATAATAGTCGAAGATGTTCTTGGACCAATATAGGATATTTCAATCTATTTCCTATTTGTCTTTTGTAAGTTACGTTTTGGCGAAATGAAGTTTTAGATAGAACAAAAGAAAGTGTTAGTCAAGCTTTCGGCGGCAATATAAAAGTGTAGGTGGGTAAAGGGCACTGTCAGAACCGACCAAGCAAGAATTGGGATGATTGCAAAGTTCTTGAACTGAGTTGGGAACTATATGGAGAGGGGATGAGATGACTTGGTCGGCGAAGAAAGATATCGGACGCGAGTAAAAGCAGGACGGAAGAAAAGATTTCAGTCGGAAAAGAGAACTGTGAGATAAGAGAGAGAGAGAGAGAGAGAGAGAGGGATAAAGGAATGAGAGAAAGGGGAATATATCTGGAAGAGAGAAAGAGAGAGAGAGTGAGAGTGAGAGGGATACCGAAAGTAGATCCGCCATAAAAAATAGGAGAACTGAAGGATGTGGGGATGTTTCGAACATTTAGCCCACCCCCTCTCCTGCCAAACTCTACAGACCCTCTGAAATAATCCATTAAGACATCCCCTCCCTCCTACTACTGTCTAGATCGCCCCCTACCGACCAATCCACAACGCCCAGAGATTACAATGTATCATAGCCTGTCATCTATTTATTGAAATGCTTCAAGGGAGATTTTCTACCCTCTTTGCCTTGCATTTCATTCTGATTGTACTGACAATATCCTATCGCTTGAATATTCTCTTTTAACGCGGTTGCTCCCTCCCTCCATGGGGAGAAAATCCGCTTCTGATGTGGGCGCGATGGCGCTATCCGAAAGTGCCCTAAATTGTTAGTCTGCCCATTTTTAAAACATAAAATGGGATTTTTGCTACTTAATTTACTCAAGAAAATCGCCCAGCGAAATAGTAGAGGGGCTGGCTACTGTGAAGTAGTTCCATCGTTTACTCACACATTACAGTTACATAGTACCCTTCTCACTTCCTTGACACTGTGCGCGGTAGCAAAAAAATGTTGATTTTAGACAAATAACCATTCATAAAAGATTCTTACAAACATAAATTCATTACTGTTTGCATCTTACAGCCGTTTTCGGGACAATGATAAAACCGGGCGGGACACCGGGACAAGAGCAAAATACCCAACCGGGACACATCACAAGCCTATATATATATATTTGTCTGTTTTCTTTCTCACAGGCTCACAAATGGTCCGATTTTGCTAAAATTTGGTACAAAAGAAACGTTGTCTAATTTAAAAGGTCAGGCTGGTTGAACCCCGCCTACATAAGCACGGTTTTATGGGCGAAATTCGCGTTACAAAAATCGTTGCGCTTAGGGTTTTTCGTTTGTAGACTTTCATTTACACTTTTTATAGGTTCTCCAACTTTAGACAACGAATAAAACCATTCCTAAGGCGGTATCTGTCACCGTTATCGAGAATAGTGGATACAACTAGCTTTTTTTAACTAATTTTTGATTTGAGTACGTTTCATGTTTATTAATAAAATACATTTTTTTTAATTCTTCCTTAACTCCAAACGTATCCAAAATTGGAAATTTTTAGTTTGTTTGAAGTTCAAAGACGTAGGGTATTTGGAGAAGGAAGTATTAAAAAAAAATTATTTTTTTAACAGACATGAGATCTTTGTAATTCCTTCGAGATCTTCGTATATTTTCTTAAATATCTTGAAAACGGTTAGAAAAACCGAAGGGTCGAATGGGTGGCTGCCCATTCGAAAGCTTACTAAATTCCATCCAAAAGAGGAGGCTCAGAAGGAATTTTCGATGGAGCTATGTCAGTCAAAAAAGTGCTTAAAACCTTGAAAGTGTTAATTGTATTCATTTGATCGGGTTTTTGGCCTTATGGTCAGTGTGACTTAAAACCCTAAATAGAAACATTCTTTGTTGTAATTAAACTTAAGGATAAAAAAGTGTAGGAAAGGTATATGAATGTTGGATTCACAATCAAACGAATTAATAATATTTGATGAATATGAACTATCAAAATTAATGTCTTCTTTCATAATTCGCCCTCAAACCATCAGTTTGTTGTTATATAAATTTCCTCCATTTGGAAATTGTTTACAGTTGATAAACTCAAACAATGTTTCCTTAAACGGATTATCATTTCAGAGGCCCGGGTCTTCCCCTTGTCTTGTGGCTAACGCCTTGGATTCTCTTGCGTGAGATGGGGTCGAGTCCCGTCTGGAGTAGGGGATCTTTCATTTCAGGGCCCGTTGAGAGGGTTCCCAGCTGCACCAGAGACGTTTAGAAAGGATGGTAGTAGATAGCCCGGCGTTAATAGCCTAGATTTCGGTGCGCCGTAAAAGTAATAAAAAATAATTCCGAGGATATCAAATGAAATATTTCAGATGGATGTTATTTGCTAAGAAATTTCTGGTTGAGGAAATCAATACAGAAAACTCACGATTTAACAAATCATACGGTACACTCAAGCTAAACTCTTTCAACGATACGCTTTTTTTTTTTGTGTGTGTGTGTGCCACCCTTTTATAATGCCAACAGCACGTGGTCGCCCACGATATCTTTCTTATTGGAAATGTAATTTACATTTAGACTTTAGTGGCGGTTGTTTTACGATATTTCTGTTACCAATTAAAATCGCCGTTTTTTACCCCAAAACAATGTTAGGGCAATATGCCGATTTGTACGATATCTCTAGGGCCTTCTGAAGATAGGCTACTCCTGTTAAGTTAGATGTTTTATTTTTTTCAGGAGTCCATCTTAACCGAACTGAAACTAAAGTACGAAGTAGTGTTGTAAAGTTGATCGTACGAAGAAAATTTATTGGAAGAAAAGTTAAGGGTTTGGCCATTAAATATTAATATCGGAGAAAATGATAAATTAGTACTAATTACATTAGGAAAGTAAGTTTAAAGGAGACGATGAGAGAAGGGCCGAAGAAAGGTCATCTTTCACCTCGGAGAAAACTACCCCCTCCACCCTACCGAAGTGTAAATCATAATTAAAGAGCGCAGACTCTAAAGGCACAAGTTTCCGCTCGCTGAGAGACTGTCTAACGAACCAAGTCGGCGCCACCATCCGAGATTTAGTGAGTATTGAATCGTTTGTAAGTTTTCCCCAAAACTGTTCTTTTCTACAAGTTTCTCCCTCCATCCAAGGCTGAAACTGCCTGTCTTCCTCCCCAACGAAAGCTCTTTCCGACACACACACACACTAATGCACAGGCGCGCACACATTTAAGAGTTTCTATCTTTTACATTAGCCCCATACTACGTCGATATGTCATGGATGGTTAGGTTAGAGATTTTTGTGCCTTCTTCGTTCTGGGGCAAAAGTCTAACGCTACCCTCCCCCTCTGGGGCATGGCTAAAATAAATCCAAACTTCCCTTAAACTTCTGCTTTCCCAAACCTCTCCAAATGTATTAGCAGAAGTGCTTCGAACCCCACAAACCGAAACCATTAGATCGATAATTTAGTTCTAGTCTTACTTTGCTAATATATTAGTTGCAGGACGATCCATGTCGTTTCTCACTTCTAGCATGTGCTCTCTCTAACAGTAAAATAATGCTTCTTAATCAAATAATTAAATAACGAACCGTATCACCTAACTATGTGAAACAACAGTTTATTTTTTATCAATAACATATCCAGATATTATAACCCTGAGGAATTTTATTATTAGGGTAATTCACCTTGTAAGGTCGAATAGGTTTTCTCATAATTCTGCTGATAATATTCTGCATTAACCGTCATAATTTGCTTCTGAGAGAGTATAAATGAGTAATTGTAAATAAGGTAGCTAAGGTTCAATCCAAATCCAAAAGCTGATCCAATAAACTATGAGAATTGAAATAAGCACTGATTAATTTCGTGTTGGAGGCCTGATGGCCGTGACTGTTAAGGCGTGAGCACTTAACACTCCGTGCCTAAGGTCGTGAGTTTTCTATTCCCATTAGAGTGATGGCGTTTCTTCCGAAAAAAGAAAAGGCATCAGCCCTATCCTGGCTAGAAAAGGGTGGTAACCTATAGATAACCAGTCCTAACATTCGTTGTCAATAATAAAAAAGATGGACATTAAAATTTTAATAAATGTAATTATAGCGTCAAAGTTTGTTCTGGGCTGTAGTCGCTTAGTATATGTTTAACTGTTAGGTCTGTATTGATGATCCGACATTGTCTCAATCTTCGTCCGTATGCTTTCGTGAGTGTATGGCCTATTCCTAGCCTCGCGGTATGTATTAAAGATCAATTATTCACAATTTGTTTTCTCCCCCCAGAAAACCATTACTCTGAGCTAAGCCCTTTTGGAGGAAGGGTTAGAAAAATAGCCAGCCCCATTACTCGAAGGCTTAAGACGTAAGATTCCCGCAAGGTGAGGAGTTTCCCACGAAACCCACCTCGGGCCAATTAACAGCAACACACCTTATATAAATCCAGGAATGGTTAGTGGTCCTCCCCCCCCCCGTCCTTTTGAAGTAATAGCCCTTGAGCTTTAAATAAGCACCTGTTTTATGTACTCGTAATGGTCCGAGAAGTACATTGATTAATGGATGGAATCTTAAGCTTGTCGGGTGATAGAGATTAATTTCTCTATGGATGGTTAGCTTTAACCAAACATGAAGGAATTGCGATGGCTTAGATGTGATGATTAGTTTTAGTAGTAATCAATTAATTTATTTATAATTATTACTAATTGTTTGACATTGATTTGGCTGAACAGTGGTGGTACTGAATACCACCAACGTCCAGCCAAATCAATCTTCACCGCCAAGAAATTTTCGCCGTCGTTAGCGTTCGGCTGGAATATCTAAATGGCATAGCGTTACACATGCAATGAAGATGGAGCAATAGACTCCGAAAGCTCGTTTTGTGAAAATTTAATAAATAATTGTAGTGGAGACCTGGTATTTTGGACGGACGCTGGGGACTCCTTAGGGCGGCAGTATCAAAGTCAGCTTACACTAGTAACTAAGTAGGTAGTAGTATAGAAGATGACTTAATAAAAACAAAATGTGTAATACATCTTTATTTGCTCTTTAGTTTCACGTACATTGAGCGTCCCTTCAGGGCCTATGTTTATATATATATATATATATATATATATATATATATATATATATATATATATATATATATATATATATATTGGGGGCGAGGTTAGCTCAGTGGTAGAGCACTGGACTAATAAGTTGGAGGTCATGAGTTCAATTCCCGAGCAAGCACTAAAACTTTTTTCTTCTAGTGTCTTCGCTCAAGGGTTGAATTCGGCCTCCCTGACCGTCCCTAGGCCAACCCAGCCTTTAATTAATTTAATAATGGGTACCTTGGGCGCTAATGACTCTAGCAGTCGAAGCAGCCAAGGGGAAAATCAGGCGGCCGGAGCATAGTACTGACCACACTATCTCCCTAGTGTGCCGTATGGTCATGAATCAGATACCTCTATAGTATCTGCCCCTCAGGGCCCTCGTGGCCTGTTACGGGGCTGATTTTATATATATATATATATATATATATATATATATATATATATATATATATATATGGGGAAGATGTACCTGTGACCGTCTTGTACCTTTGACCACCGAGGCTGTCGCGGCACGTAGCAACATTTTTTAAATTTTGGTGTAATTAGTGTTTAGCTCCTTCATTAAAGGGCTTGTGTAACCTATTTTGGATTATTCAAGTCAAAGAGGATTCTTGCAAAAAATACTTATCCATTTCTATCATAAAAATGTAAGTTATTAATTGATGACGTTTTGCCTCATAATATTTTTTGTATTAAGTCTTTTTAGATGGAAATCATTTGACAAGGTAGCTATTACAATAAGAAACATGGTGTAGCTTCTGAAATTTATTTATCTTAACCCTAAGTGGTTTAGCATTCCTTTTAATTTGCACTACCAGGGTGTTGTACCTCTGACCACGACTAGTTGTTGTACCTTTGACTAGGTCAAAGGAACATATGACAGTTCAGATTCTGATAATGACACGGAAAATTCTTCAGGAGAAAGTGACGTTGATCTGTCTGATAAATGTCGCGAGTTAAGTCGATAACTAGCTACAATTTGAAAAATATGATTTGGAAAAAGAAAATTTTATACTTGTTAAAAATAAAAGTAAAAAGGCTATTACATATTTAGTCGCAGAGATCTGTGGTATTAAATATCCAATGTTGAAGATCTAATATTTGAAAAAAACAAACTTTAAGTGACAAGTTTATGAGAGAAGATGAAAATTTGTGTAATATTGATGTTGAAGACATTGTGGCTTAACTTCCTTACCCTACTATTGCTAGTGGACCTGCTTGAAAGATAAAACGTTTATCGATTTGACTGGATTTTTCAGCATATTAAGCATAAAATAATATCAATAATAGCTTTTTATTATGCTTACATCCATGTCCTGTATTTATTAAACTTACAATTAATTATAATATTACTCAATACAATTTTTTTTCTGCACTGTTGTGTCGTTTTTACGTGAGAGGTACAACACCCCATGGTCAAAGGTACAACTACATGTTGTACCTTTGACCAATGTACGATTATTTTTTTAAAAATTAATAAAAAATATTAAATGTAAAGCTAGAACCTTGAAAAAATGAAATATGATAAACAATAGAATACTAATTACAATGAAATAAAAAAAAAAAAAAAATGAATTTAGCCTTAGTATTCAAGCTAAAAAAAATTCAATTGTGCAAAGTGGTCAAAGGTACAACACCTTCCCCTATATATATGTATATATATATATATATATATATATATATATATATATATATATACTGTTCGGTATTCAACTAAGCACCCCAGATTCCATATTTAAAATTCGCGGTTTAAGCGATGTCTAGCGGCATTGAATCAACCTTCTGAAACTCACTCTGCATATGGACACCGATAAGTGAGGACCTATTTCTTTATGTGATCATTGACTGGGAATGTGATTCCATCCCAATTTGGCAATTTGCTATAAAACATTATATATATATACATATATATATATATATATATATATATATATATATATATATAAATATATACACAGGGTGATTTAGGTCTAAGTAGCCAAACTTAAGGAAGTGATTGTAGACATCATTTCCAACAAAAAAGTTCATTTAAAGTATAGTCCGATTCTGAATGGAAAAGGAGCTATGTCCAATTTTCTGTGTTTTTTTTTTTTTTTTTTTTAAGGTAGACATATGTTTTATTGCATAATAAAGAATTGCTCAAAAACCGTTGAAGATAATTACATTCTAATTATGCCATCATAAAATAGATAAAATTTCCTTCAAGAAAACAGTAATTTAATTCACTAAACCCATTGATGAAAGATACTTTCTCGACGTCCAATAACGCACTTCTGTTTTTCTCGATAAATCAGTGGTTTTTCGCTAATATTTTCCTCAGTCCCCTAACGGACTAGAGATTCAATACTTACAGGAAACCTCTACATTTAGTTAGCATTAAATCTGTGCAAAACAAGTGGAAGATCATTGAAGTATAGGTTGAACGATTAGGTCATTTGTGTCAAAAAATGTGCAATGTAGTTTTATTTCTTTCAAATATCTTGCGTGTAGGAATTATAAATTATTCATTATTTACTAGCCAAACTGTGGGAATTCATTGTTCAGTCCGGAAGCAATAAAAAGTAACTGAAAAAAATTATTGGAAAAGTTTTTCATTTGAGAGATATGTCACATTTCGTGTTTTTTTTTTTTTTTTTTTTTTTTTTTGTTTTTTTTTTTTTTTTTTTTTTTTTTTTTTTTAATGGCGCATGAACAAATCTTGGCTATTAGCGCCGACATCCAGGGTGCACCCAGGAATTTTCTCAGCGAGCCCTGAGATGAGAAAATTTCTGGCGCCGGTGGGGATCGAACCCACCATCTCCCGCTTATGAATCTAGCGCGCTAGCCACTAGACCACGGGAGATCCCCACATTTTGTGTTTTTCAAATTTTCATTGATAGTTGGCACAAAAAGATTTGCTAATGTATTTCAAAAGTTAAAAATTGACGAAATTGCATTTAGCCTTTGTCGACTTGGACGGCGGACAGCAATCTATAAGAATCACGAATCTCGAGTCGACCGTTCGGGAATCATGGTTGGCTGAAGAAGATATTCGTCTAAAATTCCGCATCTTAAGGAATAACATGAGACCGATTATGCGAATTGGGCCTATTAAATGTTCTAACTCGTGTGAATTTGGCCTTGTCTGTCCACAAAATGTTGTGGCCGAACTGAGGATTAAAATGTATCCTCCTGCAATGTTGCAGTTTTTTTTAGTGTTATTTGAAATTGTATTCTAAAATATTTCAAATTATGGTTAAATTTTGGATTACAATTATTTAACTATCCTTAAATGCTTTTGAATTATCCCATCAAAACGTCTAGTCAAAACATGAGTGCCAAATACATCACACAAATAAAAAATGATAAATCAATAAAAAATCGGAAAACACAAACAATAACACATTTGACAATATCTCTCAAATGAAAACTTTTCGAATAATTTTTTTCAGTTACTTTTTTTTTGCTTCGGAACTGGACAATGGGTTCCCACAGTTTGGCCAATAAATAATGAATAATTTATAATTTCTTTACACAAGTTATTTTCCAGAAAAAAAAATACATTCCATGCTTTGACAAACAAAAAAAAATAAAAAATAGTTCAACCTATCTCTCAATAAACTCCCACTTAATTTACATAGATTTAATGCTAACTAAATGTTGATGTTTCCCTGTATGTATTGAATCTGTTGTCCGGTAGAGGACTGAAGAAAAAATGAGCGAAATACCACTGATTTATGGAGAAAAACATAAGTTCGTTATTGGACGTCCAGAAAGTAACTTTCATCAATGGAGTTTAGTAAATTAAATCACTGTTTTCTTGAAGGAAATTTTATCTATTTTATGATGGCATAATTAGAATGTAATTATCTTCAACGGTTTTTGAGCAATTCTTTTTATTCAATAAAAAATATGTCTACCTTAAAAAAACAGAAAATTGGACATAGCTCATTTTCCAGTCTTAATCGGACTTTACTTAAACAACCTTTTTTGTTGGAAATGATGTCTAGAATCACCTCCTAAAGTTTGGCTACTTAGACCTTAATTACCCTGTATATATATATATATATATATATATATATATATATATATTATATATATATTATATATATAAATCAATCCCGTAACAGGCCACGAGGGCTCTGAGGGGCAGATTCTATAGAGGTATCTGATTCATGACCATACGGCACACTAGGGAGATAGTGTGGTGAGTACTATGCTCCAGCCGCCTGCTTTTCCCCTTGGCTGCTTCGACTGTTAGCAGTCATTAGCAATACAGCGTGCACATTATTAAATTAATTAAAGGCTGGGTTGGCCTAGAGACGGTGAGAGAGTCTGAATTCAACCCGTGAACAATGACACTAGAAGAAAAAATCTTAAGTGCTTGCTCGGGATTTGAACTCAGGTCCTCCAACTTATTAGTCCAGTGCTCTACCACTGAGCTAACCTCGCCCCCATATATATGTATATATATAAGCTCCAGAAAAGGCGTCCAATGAAACTAACAGACAAAATAATGATGTAACACATTTCTTGAAATGCAACACATGCTGTTGATATTTCGTGTCACGAAAAAACCTAAAATTTAGTTTAGATATAACTGATTTACGAGAATGCTAGATGTTAGGTTACGATTATTCATAAAAGATGAACTGACTTGACATTCAACTAAACTAGGTTGAAGCAATTTAACTAGTAGCGTACATTTTGGTAAGTGAAAGATTAATAAATTGTCTACAGAAAAAAAAAAAAATTATCTCCAAGGAGCAGAACATTTAATTTATCTAAAATATCAAGAAATATCGAATAAAGAACTAAAAATACTGCCTGTATATCTTAATTGTAATAAATGGGAGGAGGACTTTCAGAAATTAGAAAACTTTCTTTATAAATATAATTCCTTTAATATGTTGTGTCTTGGGGATTTTAATGCACGCATTTCAGACTTACAAATTATACCTAAAGAAATCATTGATAATAGTAGCATACTAAATACTAAAAGGAATTCTAAAGATGTTAATAAATTACTGGAATTATGTAGGAACTCTAACATGGTTATAATGAACGGGAGAACAAAAGGTGATGAACTCGGGGAGTTTACTTACATATCAAATAGGGGAAGTTCAGTGATCGATTATGGTTTAATATCTGGGGATATAGTAGAAAGTGTGAAAGAATTTAAAGTAGGCACCGAGATTTACACAGAACATCAACCGTTAGAAATGGAATTATATTTGTCTGAAAGTGATAAGGGGAGTCATTTATTGCCTTTATTACCAAAATTATGCTGGCCTGACATTGATGAAGCAAACTACAAAACAAATGTACAAAATAACATCACAAACTTACTTAAGTCGAATAATATAGCGGACCAGATAAATAATATAAAAAACGTCATAAAGAACTCGGCTTTTGAAAAGCGCTCTAATAATAGCTATTTTACACGGAAGAAGCCATGGTACGATGGAAAATGTGAGAGTCTACGGCGTAAATCTTTTTGTCTATTGAGGCTTTTTAGAAAAACTTGGTCGGAACTGGTTAAAAAGGATTATCTGGATATGAATAATAAATTTAAAAGTGAGTGTAAAATTAAGAAAAAGCGTCATATGGATAATGTTTACAATAAGTTAATGCATATAAATAACACTAAAGAATTTTGGAGTATTGTAAATACTTATAAATCTAGGAAATTCTTATTAAGCGAACTTATAAACAGCGATGACTGGATTAAATATTTTTCTGATTTATTAAATAAGGATACAGGAAATAGATTAACAACTTGTGAATTTTCAAAAATCGATGATGAAATGTTTGATCGGCCTTTCGAAATCTCGGAACTTAAATATGTTTTGTCTAAAGCTAAGAATAACAAAGCACCCGGACTAGATCGAATTCCATACGAGCACTATAAGAACGCACCTGACTGTTTGTTAGAATTAATAATAATTGAATTTAATAGAATTTACAGGGAAGGGAAAATTCCGCAATCATTCAACAAATCAATATCATTTCCTCTTTTTAATAAAGGTGATTTTAATAATGTCAGAAACTACAGAGGGATCGCGTTTGCAGATACCATATCTAAATTATTTTCCGCATTACTGACTAAAAGATTAGAAGAATGGCTAGATTTAAACAATATAATTGTAGAATATCAGGCCGGTTTCCGCAAGTCCTACTCCAAAACCGACAACCTCTTTAATTTAGTGAATCTTGTTAAAATAAAAACTTCCGTTAAAAGACAGAAAGTGTTCTGCTTCTTTGTAGATTTTCGAGCCGCTTTTGATAGTATAAACAGTCAGGCATTAATCGGCAAGTTATCCCAGATGGGATTGTCGTATAAATTTTTAAAAGTGATATCAGGATTGTATTCAGACACTTACAGTTCTGTCTGGTTGAAACAAGGTCTTACAGAGTAATTCGTTACAAATACTGGCGTGAAACAGGGTTGTAATCTCTCGCCGGTTCTAGTTAATCTATTTATAAATGATATTCTAGAATATGTCGGGGGTGGTGTAACTATCGAGGGCCGGAGAATTAAAGGACTGCTTTATGCCGACGATATAGCGCTCCTAGCATCGGATGTATTAACTCTTCAATTTATACACATAGAGCGATACACGAAAAAATGGGGTTTGTCTATAAATTTGGATAAATCTAAAATTATGATTTTTCGGAATGGAGGGAAACAAGCTAGAAATGAATCTTGGACTTTCGGAGGAAAAAAAAAAAAATTGAAGTTGTACAAGAATATAAATATTTAGGAATTCATCTCTCGCCTCTCCTATCCTTTCATAAGCATATAAAAAGTGTGACAGAAAAATCTAAATTTGCTCTTAATACTGCATGGAAGCGCCTAATTAATGACTTTAAGGTCCCCATAACCACTAAATTATCCGTTTTTAATTCTGTAATAAAATCAATCCTGAGCTATGGTGCGCAAGTATGGGGATTTGATGTGCACCATGAGTTGGAACAAATTCAAAGATTTTACCTAAAAAGAATATTTAATTTACCCAAATATACTCCATTCTATATCCTATATTTAGAAACAAAAACTCAACTCCTTTACTTTCATACTCTAAAACTACATTATAAATATATAATAACTACATTACAAAAACCAGATAATAGACTAACTAAATTTTTGGCTACACAGATCATAGGTCGTAAAATTTACTGGTACAAAGCATGGACTCGTATTTTCGAGAAATATAATCGTACATTAGAGACGGGAAATGTTGAAAACTGGGGGAAAAATTATCGAAATCTTGCTGGAGTCAGAGGTCTCGAATCAGAGTACTTTAGCAAAAGCTTCATGTTATCATAAAACATTTAGTATGTTGGATTGGAACCTATCAGATAGCGCTAACTATAACAGGTTTACTAATCTGAGAATGGTTAGTATGTTGTTTAAAGCAAGGGGAAGCTTATTCTATTTGAGCTATAGCCCAGATAGGGATGAGTCGGCTAGATTGTGTTCAATGTGCAATTCAAAACAAATTGAAGATAATTTCCATTTTATTGCATCATGTTCAATATTAGGGGATATTCGTTATAATTATCTTGGAAAGCGACAACTAACACAGAGTGAATACAAAGATTATTAAAACGGCAAAAATTGGAATATCTTCTATAAATATTTAGAGAAAGCATGGAGCTATAGGAAAGAGATAATTGGCTATTTCAACTATTAATTTGTAAATTTATATTATGAAACTTATATTTTTATCATACGAGTTATAAATTAAAGCATGATTGTGTCCTGTTAAAATATATAGCTTTAGTAATTTGTTTTTGTTATTCTTGTTGCTTGAAAGCGAGATATAGTTTGAATTGCATGTTGTTATTTATCTAGTTATTTTTATTATATATTTTCTGAACAAAGGCATATGTAGGTAAATATAATATATATATATATATATATATATATATATATATATATATTAAAGTTTTCTGTATGGTACTATGTATTTAATTTTAATAACTTTAGAGTTTGCTTGATTTTAGCAAGTTCTTTTCTTTGATTTGGCAGCACTGATTGTGATTTTATTAAATGCTTGGTATATTGTTTACACTGCTTGTTATTTTATTTAATGCTTGGAATATTGTTTATTAAGAGCTTACTTTGATTACAATCGGTAATGCTGTTGTGCTGTTACTTAGCTTAGCATGATCCTAGTAGTACTAGCTACTACCTGGCAGACGGGTTATACCCATTGTCTTAGGCATTAAGCTTGTTTGTTTTTTTTTTGCATGTAAATTTTTGTGGCTAAATAAATGCTCTTATTCATTCATTCATTCAGAAAAAAAAAAAAAAAACTTTTCAAGGAAATTCGATAGGACGATATCAGCCGTAGTAAAATGCCCTAAAAAATATTGATTTCGTTCAATTGAAGGTATTTCACACTTCTTTCATTTTTCAAAACAAATCGTTACCTGTTAAATGAATTTGTCATTGGAATCAGGCAGCAAAAGATGGTGGGATTTTTACAAGAGCGTGTCTGTAAGGATAGATCGATCCTTAGGGCCCAACGGAAATCACATTGCTAATGCAGTAAGTAACTTGCGCCTACAATCCGCTATGTAAGTTTACAGCAAAACAGCAAGTTAGTTAAAATATTAAGAGTACCTGTTTCAAACTTTATAAATGACACTATGGAAAAGCATGGTATGAAAACGCGCGAGTCGAACTTTTTTTTAATGTTTGAGGAGTCTACTAGATATTGTCTTGTTTTAAGTATTTGAGAAGTTAATCCATAATTATTGTCAATCTTTACACCCTATAGTTTATCCTTAATGCGCCTTTTGCTTTAGAAATAAGAACCCTTGAGGAGCGAAGTAACCGGTACTTTACGACCACTTACTACTTCTACCCCGAAAGGAAGTAGCTAATTCATGACAGGCTCTCCTCCTATTCTCCATGGTTCGGAAGCTTGAGAGGATCCCATCCTAGGCTCTAAACCATTCTTCCTTTGCCACTAGCTAAATTACATTAATGGCCTGGCATCTAATACTAAAAGGGAACTATATCAGCTGATTTAAAACAGCACTTCTCAACCTCATGTTAATATAGTTCATGGATTCTTCTAGCCCTGCTTTCAGAATTACTCCAACTACATCCTATCTCTAAATATTACAACTATTCATATTTTATCCACTTATTAAATGGTGAACAGTATTTAGTCCAAGAGCCAGTAACCGCACTTTTCATGAAGTGTTTTATGCACTTTGAAATTTTGCTATAATGTATCTCTTGGGTAGATAAGAAGGTAAATATGTGTTTCCTGGACATTCCTTTGAACACCAGGTACTGCGCATAGGGGAAAGGTGCAAAACAATATTTCCCAAAATTAGAGTTTTAATCAGAAGCCAACTATCTTTGATGTAAAATTATGACAATTTTACAATGAATAATAAATATGGCAGACACTTTTAAGGGATATAACACCTAAAAAAAAAAAAAAATCTTATTTGTTTTTATTCTCATATTAAAGAAAGTTTTATTCGCACTGCCATTTAAGCCGTAACGGCTGTACAAGATCATATGAGCAAAAACCAATGAGAGAGCAGAGAATAACCACAACTGCGCGGAGCTGTCATTCACTCTTAGGGTACGTTCATGGTGAGGATTGATTCTGCGATGCTACGATAGCTACTCCGATGAGCGCTGTCCCGATGTATTCTACATCCATGGAGGGTGTTCATGCTGACTCACCATTGGTTCTTGCTGGGAGTAACGTAACCTTCAACAGTGAATTAGCTTTTGTTTATGAAAAAGCTCTGCTTATGATACTGAGAAAAAATGAGCCTTTACAATTAGTTCGTGATGTTCTTGACAAAGAAAAAGGGATTGGTTTCTTACTCGGAAAAATTAATAGAATCCTATTAATTTTAGCGAGTTGGATAGACTAGAGTCGCTTAAATTAATATAATTCTATTAATTGCGAGTTGGATTGACTAGAGTTTTCTTATATCTTATTGAGCGAGTGGAGCGTAGCGTAGCGATCGGAAACGCATATCATGTATTGCTTAATAAATGTAAAAGATCCAAAAAAGAGAGAGAGAAAAGGAATAAAATATGTTTGTTTACAAATATCGTTGTTTGTTATCCTTCATAACCTGCAAAACAGTCAACTTTAATGCTTAATAACTGTTTTCATAGATCAGAGAGAATTGATTTTGATCATATTAACCTTTTTATTAATAAATATTACTTGCCATTATCTAATATGAATTATAACCGTAGATAACGAGTCAAGTAGTAAAAGATAACCAGCAAAGAACCTGTAAGCTAATCAGTAAGCTTATCAGCGAGTACGAGTAACTGTTATAAATCACTTAACTAAATAAATACTTCAAAAGTAACTGGATGTAGTCTTCGCAAAAAGACCCAATTTTCTTTCATCTCGACAACGAAATAACCAAAAAAGAATAATCACACAACATGAAGTAATGAGAGAGGGTAGGTGACCTGCGCACTAGAGTCCTTTTGAAGGAACCAATCACAGTCAGGCCCACATCGCAGCTTCCCTCCTCACTGCGAGGAGAAAACAAAATTTTTGTTCTTCCCCGCGGTCACTGCGCGAGTGCGAGAATAGTATCGGAAGTAAGGATCCTCACTATGAACACTCCCACCTTAATACATGTGTTTGTTTTACATCGGGGCAGCGCTCATCGGAGTAGCTATAGTAGCATCGCAGAATGAATCCTCACCATGAACATACCCTTACGGTTGCATTCTAACATAAGCACCATTTATTTTTATGTTTCCTGATAATTAAACCCCACAAAAGTGTCTGCCCTTTTGTAATTATTTTCAACTATGTTTACTGAAGACGCTGTTTAAATCGCAGCTTGAATAAAACACTTCATTTAATATTAAAAATAAAAACTAGGTACTTTTTTTTTTTTTTTTTTTTTTTTTTTTTTTTTTTTTTTTTTTTTTACATTTGACCCCCGGCGTGCCTAATAAATAAAATTTATAATTAATTTTAAACCTGCCTTACTTTGCGATTTTTTCCATTAGTAATAGTTGGCTTCTGAATAAAATTCTACTTTTGGGCAATATTGTTTTGCACCTTTCCCGTATGAGCAGTACCTGGTGCACCAATGGTATGTCCAGGAAACATATTTACCTTCTTTTTTATCCAAGAGGTACATTATAGCAAAATTTCAGGGTGCATAAAACACTTCACGAAAAGTGCGTTTTACCAGCTCTCCGACTAATTTATCTCTCTAAGGGAATAGACCATCCATGATTAAGTAGACTTCACCACATGGGCGTATATAGAAAATAATTTCATCAAAATCAGACCATTATTCTGGCAGCTACAGCGCGATATATATATATATATATATATATATATATATATATATATATATATATATATATATATATATATTTGTCAAATACCACTAACGACTCACTGACCTATCATAGCCTAGCCCAAACCACTCGACAGAAAATTTTGAAATGCTGCATGGACACACCCTACAGAACGTAGACACTCGCTAAGAAAGGATTTTTTGATATTCGAATTTTTAAGTATTTTTAGAGGGGATTAAAGTTTTAGTTGGTTAGAGCATTCAAGCCTAGGCAGCATGTGTTGCTAGGACGATAACAGAACAGCTGTTACCGTTCTTTATCTATTTCATAGTATTATTTTTAATTGAGGTTAATCTCAACTATGATCGCGGTCCTTGAATTACTAGAAATAAACTGTGATTTTGTCCCTCATAGAGATTACGCCCTGGTGATGGTCCATCCGAGATAATAATACCCCAAACCACTTGACACAAAAATGTGAAATTTTGCATGGCCAATCCGTTTAGAGTGTAAGCACTCGCTAAGAAAGGTTTTTTTGATGTTCAAATGTTTATGTAATTGGGGGGGGGGGGGGGGTGAATTATTAAGAAGTTCCTCATCGGCTCAAAAATGGTCCGATTTTGATGAAATTTGGTACAGAAGTATTTCTTCTCATTTGAAAGGTCAAGTTCATTAACCAGCTGAATCCGTTTACTGGAACATGGTTTTTGGAGCAAAATTGCGCGAAAAAATCGGAACGCTTACATTTTCGAGTCCATATGCTTGCAGGTACTTGTTATACAGTTCCCTTAACGTAGGAAAACGATTTAAACCATTTTTAAAGTGATTTCTGTAACCGTTTACGAGAATAAAAATTGATAGAAATACTTTTCCAAATTAATTTTCTGTTTGGGTATTCAGAAACGATGATTAGTTTACGGAAACAATCAGGGTTACCTCCACATGGTGTTTCCTGGGTGACTTTAAAGTCCGTCCAATAATAAGCTGTACAAAATTATGTACGGGTAAGCACGGGTAGTCAGCTAGTATATATATATATATATATATATATATATATATATATATATATATATATATGTATATATTTTTTTTTTTTATTAATGTTTTCCGGTTGTGGGGTTGCTTAATTCCAGAGGGTGAATCAAAATTCAGTCTTCCCACAAATTTTCTTTTTATTTGCACTAGGCCTTTCAACACAAATGTGCCATCATCAGGTGCTGGCATGCATGTTCATTTATGTTGTTACAGCATAATACTGTTCCGGCAGAAGCTCGACAAGCTGTATTCATTTTATTGATGTTTTCCGGTAGTGGGGTTGCTTAATTCCAGAGGGTGAATCAAAATTCAGTCTTCTCACAAATTTTCTCTTTATTTGCACTAGGCCTTTCAACACAAATGTGCCATCATCAGGTGCTGGCATGCATGTTCATTTATGTTGTTACAGCATAATGCTGTTCTCGACAGAACAGCATTTATGTTGTTCTGTCATGGCAGAAGCTCGACAAGCTGTATTCATTTTATTGATGTAGAGTGGTCTATCGAAAGCTTAATAAATGCTCCAACGAATTAATGTTACGCAAATTTCGATAGGAAGAACACAGCCGCATAAAATTGTGCTTGAAATTTATTTTATTCCATTGAACAATTTTACCTATTTTCCCGTATTTTTTAAATGGTTTAACAGTAAAGTGTGTCTGCCATGATAACTAGGAATGACCCTGGCATTTCGCAAGTAGCGTGGCGGTTCCCAAATAAAATAAATCATAAATTATTATGTAATTTCTCCTTAGTTATCAATGTTTTATATCTGTCACACTTAGATATACTGTTTTATTTTTTTATTTTCTATAGGATACTTCTATTTTTTACTTATAATCGGATATTATAATAAGATGGTGAACCTATTTTTCACAATGTATTTAATGTGACAGAACCCCACAACTTTCTTCACTATTCCTTTATTGTGCTCTTCATGTTTCTCGTATATTTGCTGCCTCTTCAGTAGCACTTAAAATAATAAACCCAACAACCTTAATACATTATAATTAGATGTACATGTAGTGTTGGATACATGCTTAAGTGGATGTATAACTATTTGTAAAATTGAATTTACATGTATAATTCCAATTGCATGATTGGGTGAATATATAAACATTTTATAGAGTAAATTGCCTTGGCAACGGATGCTCGGAAATAAAATATACTAAGGAAATATAATAAGGAAAATATAATAAGGACACGGAATTACGCTAAGATGTCGCTGTTCCTGTGAACACCATTGTTAAGTGCTTCGAGAAGGCAATCTGTATTTATCCTAATCTTTACAGAAGATCCACTCCTTTAGTTATCAGATCCGTCACAAGCGAGTTTCTTCCTCGACGTGTAGAGCGAGAGGCCCTGATAACATGAAACTATTGTTTGATAGATTGGTTTGATAATTGATTGACTTTATACTCAAGTTTAATATGAAGCTTGGATTATTAAGTCGTTTTAAATGTGCTACTAATTGATCCCTTCCTTTAGTACACATTTACTTTGTAATAAAGATTAAAAGGGGCGAGGAATGCCGAGATGCTTGAGGCAGTCCTAATGAGAGGTAGGCTCGGCTAGCGGTGAGTCGTGTACGTAGGCCAATTAGAGATAGGCCCTTGTAACGACACTTGTAGCTTCGGAGGAGGGAGGTGCGCGCCGAGAACACTGCGCAGCTCTACGTCACGATCAGCTGGTCAGAGGGGGGAGGGCATTCTGCGTGTTACTTCCGAGCCGGCCAGCAAACCGGACGGCTCATTGCCTTCTGTGTTCCGTCGACTGTGCGTCTCATTGTCGTTTCGCAGATAGTTGAAAGGACAGTGCGTGCCGCTTGTGTTTTTGGACTGTTTCCACATAGCGCTCCAGACATGTCACTATCCGCTTGAAATAGCGGTCTGTGCTTCCTGACAGCTCCACCCCCGTGATAAGGCTCGATTCGAAACCCACATGGAGCCCTCTGCCCTGAATGACATGGGTCTCGAGCCTCAGGCGAGGGCTCGCTCCAACACATGGCCGCTTCCGAGACCTGGAGACTTCAACGAGCCGGACTCGGTGGAAATGGCCGAGCAGAAATGTGGTGTGGTTGCAGCTTTACCAGGAGCTTCACAGCAGGTGAAGAAGAACTCGTCCAGAAGGAATGCATGGGGCAACCTCTCCTATGCAGATCTCATCACCCAGGCTATTGGCTCTGCTCCAGACAAGAGGCTCACTCTTTCGCAGATCTACGAGTGGATGGTCCAGAATGTGACATACTTCAAGGATAAAGGGGACAGCAATAGCTCCGCGGGATGGAAGGTAAGCTGACTCCGTATCACTAGCGTGGACTCCACGCCGTCCCTTATCAATCCACAGCCTCCCACCTCATACAGCCTCTTAATATTTACTTTACTTATTATTTCCTATGTCATTCTTATAACATTTCCAAATCTGCTCCGTTTATCCTTGTTTAAAAATTATTAGTTATACAATTAATTAGTTATAATCTTTAAATTTAACTAAATTGTATGGCGCGGATTAGAGTTGGTTTATTTTGTGTTACCATTGTGTGTTATTCCTACTCAAAAGAGGAGTTTCCGTCAAGTACTTCAATCCTCGGTTTTCGTAATTTTTATTAAACAAACAAATATTATATAACACTATGAACGCCCAAGATAAAAAAAGTCATGAGGTGATATTTATTTAATTTTATTCCACGTTTACCAATGTAATTCTTACTTTTTTACTTGACCGTTTAACTAAATGAAATTGCATCGCATTTTTCCGCATAATAGTAATAAAATTTTTCTTTAAAGACATAAATTAAAAAAAAAATGTGATTTCACAACTTCATTTAATACGTGTATCAAACGTCGTTTGTCAGTTTTATTCAAGCGTAAAGGATTGTTATTGATAATGCACTATAAAATTGTAATTGATAGTTTAAGGATTTGTGTTGAATAACTAAAAACTGAAAAATTATTAAACAATTCTATATAAAGTTTATACGTAAACGGATGTTGCAATCCACTGCCTTTTTATCGACAAAGACGTTTATACGTGATCCTTATATCATAATTTTTGCCAAACCGTTACAGTATTTTCTTTAATAAGAAGGATTGTTATCAAATTTACCAACTAGATGTGTAGTATTAATTTCTTCAAATTAATACTAATATTTTATCATAAGATATGATAAAATATTAAGGGTTCTTCCTGGAGTGGTGAGGGTCGCCAAGTCGGTTTTTGCGTCGTAGCTTGTCCACCTGACGCGCCTTCTTGTCCCCGTTTTATGTTAGTGTTTACAACTGTCAACTCGTTTCAACTTACTCTCTCTTAATAGGCACTTAATTATAGTTCTATCGGGAATTAGATTTGTTTATTATTTAAATATACGTCATTAATATGTTCAAATACAACTGTCATGTTTTTATTCTTTTATAAACGATTGCCTTTTATGGCTTCATATCAGATTTACTTCGTTTTCAGCCTTTATTAGAAAATAAAAAAGATTGGGGATAAAATCAAGGAATAGACCTGTGGGCCTGTGGAATTTTGGTTGTATCTACATCCTTATCCCGTATGGGATTTGAGATGTCTAGAATAGAAAATGGTTAATATTTTCCTTGCTCATAGGGAACAGACTTTTTTATAACTTTTGCTGCTTACTGTGAAATGAATTCCAGTATTAAATAAATTTAAAAGATAAGAAACACGCTGAAAAACGAAATTCACACTTCCGAAGCTTTAAATATTTTTTAAAGCGCCTAGCCGAATAGTCCCATTCCAAGTACTCAAATTTCTTAACAGTTCTCCAAATATTTATACAAGTTACAAGTTATTTTATATATATATATATATATATATATATATATATATATATAGATATATATATGCATGTATGTATATGTGTGTGTGTGTTTATTAAAACAATTACAGAAGTCGCCTTGGAAGTTGTTTAATTTATTCTCCAACTCTTGGCATCTTAAATATGCCAACTTGTCGACATTATCATTTGTTCCGCGCGAATTTACTAGAAGTAATAATGTTCTGGTGGCAGGATTCTGCTGGTTAACAAACTTGATTTTGTGCTTGAGGCATGATATTTTTGTACCAAATGTCATCAAAATCAGTCTGTTTTTTTAAGGCATTTCAGTGCGAATAAACTACTACTAACACTTAATCATTCTTGTGCGATTCAGAGAGCATTTCAGTGTCTCTCCACTTTGCAGCTATGTCGGAACAATTTTAGCTCTTTTATTATTTCTGGAACAGAGTGTACACCTTCAGTTCCTCCCTGATTCTATGGTTTGTACGGTCTCTCTTTCCTCTTCCAGCAGTCCTTGGAAGAAACTGCATCTCTTCTGAGGTTATTTATACGCTGACTAAATTTCTGATTCACAGTATTTTTAATCGACAGATGGGCATATACAAACCTGTCGGTACTTATTATTTTGACTACATTTATGCGCTGAAGAGTTAGATTTAGAAAGTCTTGAAGGCGTTTAGGTATTTTTTTTTTGCAGTAAATGTTGTTGAAACCAATGTTTTAATTCGTATAATTAATGAAACTCTCGGCGCTAATGACCTAGATGTAGATGCGCCGTAAGAAAAAAAAAACAAAAAAAAAAACAAAAAAAAAAAAAAAAAATTAATGAAACTCGTTAGCCGCGAATAGTTTTTGTTCCTTGAAGTGTTTTTTTCCCCCAGAAAAGGACCTATGTTTATAAGCGTTTTCGGGTTCTCTCTCATGGGCGTATGTAGAAAATAATTTCGCGAGGGGCTGGGAAAATTTCGGAAGGGGGGGGCTGCGAACATTTCCGGGATATAGAATACTAAAAATTTAGAACTTGGAATAGTTTTAGGCAACAAAAACGCTATTAAACGTAAAATAAAATATTTTTTATGCACTAAGTGATCTTATTTAATTTATTTTTAAGGGTTTTACGACAAATTTTTACCATCAAATCAAAATTTCGGGGGGGGGGCTGCAGCCCCCTCAGCCCCCCTTATATACGCCCATGTTCTCTCTTGCATACGAGACCACATGTATTCTTATGCAGTAATCCTGGCATTGATTGAATTTAAATAAACATTATTCAGAACTTTCAGTTGGTATTTGCGCTGAAATTTATGAAACAAAAAGCCTAAAACATCCATTTATGCAGAAAAATATATTATATAAAATTAGGAATAGAACACATTTTAGAATGAAGCTCATTTTTACTGAAGACGTTTTTAAACTATTTTTTCCAAAAAACAAAAACAAAACAAAAAAAAACAACTAAATATAATAGAAGATCTAAATGGGTTTTCGAAAAATTGTCTTCAAGTTGTTTGTATTAATTCCTTCTTCTATTATTATTATTGAGAATATTCCTATATTCATTGCCTGATAATACTGTCAGTTTGCTCCTTGATAGGTTTTGTATATTTTTATTACATTTAATACAAAAGGTTTATGCGCACTCAAAATAATGAACGACAAAAATTTTTACTTGAGCTGGAATAGCTTTCTTATCAGTGGAGTTGCTTCTAAATCACATACTATTTGCATATGTATGTATTTTGGTCAATGTCCAAAGATAGTGATTCTCTTTATCTGTCCTCCTAGCCAATGTTGGAGCATTAGCTCTTTTCAAGGGATAATATTAATTCCTAATGGGTCAAAATGATACATTCTTTTTAAGTATGTATTTCCTTTTTAAACTTTTGTTTTCTCACAACGATTTACTATGTGGTCTTCTTCTATTACTACGCTATCTTCTGATTATCTAAACACGAGCGTGGATTTGTCTCTCTTTGAACGATCCTTTAGCTGTAAGAAAATCCATTCCAGGGTGCAGATTTGGACTACCTCCAATTACAAGATACAATTTTGTTAGGCAAGTAGCGTTCCATCGAGGACACTGGGGATCAGGAACTCAGTTGTAAACTAAATGACTAAATAATTAGATCTCATAAGAAAGGATTCTTTTTGGGATATTTTTTACCAGAATGACAATGGAAAGTGTAAGCTCACTAGAACTGCTTGGGCTGACTATTTTAATATATAGCCCTTAGCACTCACTATTAATCACAACCAGCAATGTTGTAAAGAAGTTATATTTGTGTTTATATTTCTAGGAGAAAAATCTCCACAGTTATCATTGTCCGTTGTGTAAAAAACACATTTACCTCTCACGTTTGCTAAGAGAAGAATATATATATATATATATATATATATATATATATATATATATATATAATATTTATTTAATATAAAATATCGAAATATTTTTAGTACGTTTATTTTTTACTTCTTTCGAAACTATTCACAATAGAGACCTTCCTAAGTCGCCAAACGATTTGTATTGTAATTTCCTATAATCTCCTATTATTTAAATGTGTAGGCAAAATATGCTTTTCAAAATATCAATATGTATGGAAAATGGAGTAAAAAATAGACATTTTAAATATAACTTTTTTCGGCAGCTTAAAATGCATTTAGGGCCTTCATATTCTAAGAGGAAAACGATGATTATTTAGTAAAACGACCCACAAAATCTCGTTTAAATAGGTTTGATGTTTTTTGCATAATAATTTTGTAATAGGAACATTAGCGAAGAACGTACCTAGTCCATGTTTTACCCCTTTTTTCATACTTGAAATTATTTGCAAATAATACTTCATACTTTAAAATTTATTTGCAAAATAGCAAATACATTTTAACATTTCTAAATAATGGGAAATTATAGAAGTTTCATTACGAATCTTTTGACGACTTGGGGAAGCCTTTAGTGTGAATGCATTCAGGATTATGAGCGAAAGAAGTAGGAAAACAGTGATTTTTTCGATTTTTATAATATTTAAAAAATATGTTCCGGAAGTGGTTCCGAAGAAGGCTTGACCCCTGCTACGTTTTACAGATTCGACCTAGACTATTATGACTTGTGGATTTGGTTTATGGAAAGAGCCGCTTTGCTTCTAATACCTGGCAGCGAAACACTATACACCTAGAGAAGCCAGCCTGGTGATAGGCTCGAACAGGTGACATCCAATAGCCCAGCAAAAAATCAGAAGATAACCTCATATCCAAGCGGGGTTTTATCCGTTGCGCTTCTTGTCTTTTCTCAACGGATTAGCTACCCTACACACTCAGCTCTTTATATTTCCTAACCTTTTTCACTACAGTATTTTTCCTTATTTTCTTCCTTGGAAAGTAGATCCAACTATTTGTAGTTTATACAATATGCTTTTTTTTTTCGTACTGATGAAGGCTTTTGATGTAAGGATACAATTTTATCCTTAGTATGCATTATTCTTATATACGGTTATTTAACTTCCCTACATGTTTCTCACCACTTTGGCGCCTTGTTAGGGGAATATTGGCGCCAAAGCTGTGCGAAACATGTAGGGAAGTTAAATAAAAAGTGTGAAAGTGTGTGGTGTAGTATTATTGAGCTTCAGCCTTTCGATAATTCTCTAAATTTGAGCAAAGTGTCAGTTAATGATTAATTAGAAAAATTTAATTCCTGATTAAATCGATAATTCTCTAAATTTGAGCAAAGTGTTCTCTAAATTTGAGCAAAGCCTTTCGATAATTCTCTAAATTTGAGCAAAGTGTCAGTTAATGATTAATTAGAAAAATTTAATTCCTGATTAAATCAATAGTTGGGCACCACGTATTTTAAGTTACACTACTTCAACAGGAACAAAAATAAATAAATCTCAATTTCGAGGAATTTCAAACTTGCGATAAAATGTTGTCTTTCGAAGTTCCAAACTAAAGGTCTATTTTTTCTACTATCCTCGAAATCTTCAAAGATGTCCCGATTCCCTAATCCAAATTTTTATAAAGACTCCTGGCAACTTATTAACGCAAAACATACTGTTGTTACGTTTGAGCCAAATTTGAAATAGATCCATTTTTGTTGACGATAGAATATGAACAGACAAATATATATATTTATACACGCACACACCCACACAAATTCATTGGACAGAGCGGAAACTCGCTAGAGCGACAATTTCCCGACGCTATATGCTGAACATCTTTTAAACAGGACCATTCATATCCACCTCCTCCTTTTAATGTGCCAACAAAAGTTTCCAATGAAACGTATTTTAAGGGTTTAGTCCATACAATCTGAAAAATACTTACAAAGGTAATGTCAGTAAAAAAAAAAGAAAAGGTGATTCAGCTGTAATAAAATATAAATGAAAATGTTAATTAATGGTCCTTCCTACTCATGGAGAGATGGGGAAAAGCGTCCTGCCAATTTTAAAGGTACTTTATGTTTGGAGGGGACGTCTCCTCTTTTCCTCATTTCTTTAATGTAATACCTAGTGAATTAAACACTAAAGGCAGTCAAAAAAAACCGTTTTAGAAATTCTGTGATCTATGACCTCAATATTTCCAACAGTCAACAATCTTTAATACCGGTGTTAGGTGTAGAAGTAGAATAGGATTGAGAGGTCGCCGGTTGAGACCTACCTGTGTCCACCTTCATTTACAATTCCATCATAAACATGTGCATTTTGATCTGAGTGACACACTTGCATGTCTGTCTTCTGTAAACTCTTGACTCCTTCTTTCTCCCAATGGCCCACTGAACCAAACCCCAAATCCATGTTGTGCCCATGCGTACTTCTTGAAAATTAGATTACTTTTTAAAAAATAACACACCGAACGTAACTATCAAATAAATTAGGTTCTTATAAATGAACAGAAATAGAGGAACTTTAGAGCCAACGTATAATAAATAATATATATATATATATATATATATATATATATATATATATATATATATATATTCATTCAAATTTCAATAAATAGGTGCGATATTGAATTGAAACTAGTATCTTCTGTTATACTGCCCGAGGCGTAAATGTAAATGATTCTGGAAGAACTTATGATACTAAAGTCGAACTGACCCAACACGGAAATGCCGATGATTCATAACGCATAGGTCACCCAAAAAAAAAAAAAATATATATATATATATATATATATATATATATATATATATTTATATCTTTGTCTGTTCGTGCTGTACCGTCTAAACAAACTCCCATCTTGATGAAAATATTTTGTCTAAAACTAATGGTCGATTTCGTTTACCTGCAGAATACGTAATTTTTGGCCTAATGCGTGAAAAAATATTCTCACATACATTTTTTTTTGTGTGTTTTTAGACAGAAGGTACTCTTTTTATATAGCCCAGAGGAATACTTCAATATTCAAGGCGATTTCTTTCAAATTTGAAAAATCTGGAATATTGGTTTTGTGTACTCGGAATCGACGGATTGACATAAAATTTATTATATATGTTTCACAATCATGGAAACTAAGATTTACAAATTGTTGTTAAGTTTGGATAAGATGTAATTTTTAAAGAAATTATTTTAGTGCCAGGCCTGAGCAGTTTTGAATTTGTCGTATATTTTGTTATATATGTCGAACACGGATTTAGTTAGTTAGTAAATTTCCTACTCGAAAGGTTTAGTTGTAAATTATGATGCGAACATCCCTTCAGAAGAAAACGGTGTTTGAATTTACGGAATTGTTGATTCTGATCTATTGATGACCACCAAGTTTTTAGTTCTGATATTTCCTATAATATAGGAAAAATTAATACTACAAACATGGTGGTGGCGCTTGTTGATTACTTAATCCCCAACCACCTCATCTTATGCAGAATACAAAGTAAGTAACTATAATAATAAGTATCAATAAGAATATTTCATCAGATCCCATTGCTTTTCTTTGTAATAATTCCTGTGTTCTATTTAAGATTATCCTTTTTTGCGTTCATCAACGAAAATAAATTTAAAACTAGAATTAAATAATGTGCATAAATTTAAAATAGAAATAAGTCATAAGGCATTTTTTTTTTCTAGAAAGAAAACTTTATTTTGATCAAATAATAAAGTGGGCTGCTCGAATAATAAAAACATAAGTATTTATCAGGAAGTAATGGCTTACTATTCTAGGTTTTTAGTAGAGATTGTTTCTATATATTATTCCCAACCACCTCAAATTCAGCAGAACTGATGACTTCTGTTCTTAAAGCAAATTGTGTTTCTTGAAACATCTATGAAACGCGTTTGTATGATTTTATTTTCCAATAGTTTTGAGCATGGCTCAAACTTTTTTTTTTAATTTAAATTTATTATGGTATCGTATAATTATAATATAGCTTCAGCCTTAGTACTATGACTAAAAAAAACTAATATTAGCCAGGAGTCTTAGAATGAATAAAAATCACATTTGCCTCCTCATTATTGAGGCTACTTGTTTTTCTAACAAACTAATACGTCTTTGAAAAACACTAGATAACCTTTCAAACTGGGTTCAAAGATATCGTTGAAGGGGTATGTCGTCATTCGCTGAGTGTAAATGATAAACCCTTCAATTCTTAAGAGAGATTTGAAGGAATCAAACAGAGAGTTTTTCTGCTTGGAGCTACAAAATGAAGCCGAGTTGTCATTAGATATTGACAAAAAACGCTATTATTATTATTTTTTTATAAAGTGTTTCGATTTAGATTTGTTTTATTTCATTTTCTACTTCGTATGTTATTTTCATTCATTCATCAGATTGATAAATTTATTTTCTCTCGTAAAAAAATACTATTTAGTTTTTTAAAACTTACTTGCAGATTAATACTAATGTAATATTTATAAAACAATTGTATATCATATATCGAATATGAAAATCGGAGCAGACTAGCTATTCTAAAGGGATTAGAGTTGCGACGGGCCGTATCGTCCATAATGCAACAGCAAATTATCGAATCTGAAAGACGAGATTTTTCATTTTTGATAGTTTGACATGGTTGGGACGATATGATGAAATATACTATCTATGAAATATCAGGCTGTACCGTATGAAATGTCAGTTTTGTTTACTTTGCGATTTAATCCTTTCCCTTTTTTTATTTCATTATTTACAAACATTGTTATTCATATAGAATTATTTATTTAAATTTTTAACGTTCATTTATTATTAACAACGAATCATATATAATTAAAGCTCTTTTATTCCTATTGTTTAATCAATAACTTGCGTACTATGTTGTGAGAACGATCCTCTGAGAAAAAAATAAAACTTAAATTAAGACCAACGGAAATCCGTATTATTTTTCGTTATGAATTTAAGCTCGGTCATAGCGCTGCTGAGGCGTGTATGAACATTAGCACGGCGTTCGGGGAGGGATCGGTGAATGAACGAACTGTTTACCGGTGGTTTTCCAGGTTTCGAAGTGGAAAGCTTGACAATGACCACCTGAAAGAAAGGGTTGAAGCTTGTCCCTCAAAAAGCACTAGGGAATATGCTAAAGAACTCGGAGTAGGAGCCACGACAGTTTCAAGAAATTTTAAGGAAATCGGCAAGTCCAAAACTGACATTTCATGCGGTACAGCCTGATAGTTGTTTAAATATGTAAAATTAAAAAAAAGAACTTTTTTTCGCTCGGATTTATACCTAGTTATTTAGTTTTTGCGCCTTACACCCGATCTTGTATTAAAAATTTATCCCTTGTTCATGATTTCATGTTTTAACTAAATGTAAAACTGATTTTTCTTCTATTTAAGAGGTTTTATTGCCTAACAATTCGCTGATACTTAAAGTAACATTACTTTGAAAAATGAACAAAGTGAGTTATTTATATATTTATTTATAGACATTATTAATTATAATTATAAATTAATTTTTGTTGAAAAAAGCAAAAAAGGAAAATCTAAAATAGAAAATTGTAATTATTATAAAGAAAAGCAATAGTATCTGATCAAATATTCTTGTTGGGATCTATTAAAGTAAAACTTTATCTAATCAGTAATGAAGAAAAAATAAAGAGGTCAAATAAAAAATCACAAGTAAGGACGAATGACGTACAAATTGAGATTGTTCAGGAAATAAAATCTATCAAGTGTGAGAGCATTTATCCCTGATAACGTGTGAGTTGTGTCACACTTTCTCATTCAAATTTATACATAACTAGCCAAATAACCAACGGCCATAGCCACGTTGAATGCACCGGTTCCCGTAGATCACCAAAGTTATGCAACGTCGGTTGTGGCCAGTACCTGACTGGGTGACCGACCCAGTGTTGGCATTATAAAAGGGTGGCAACCTGTAGATAGCCCGGTGCTAATGGCCAAGTTGTAGATACGCCGTAAAACAAAAAAAAAAAAAAAAAAAAAAAAAAAAAATCATCAAAATTAACGCTACTACATGTTTTTTTACAGTTTATTTTAGCACGGTTCCCGACATACTATATAATATTCATCAATTAATAAGTAATAAAAGCATAATATTTCTTGACACGAATTTTTACGAAACTATTCCATTTAGTCTAAATTAAAAAAGAAAATAAATAACCTTCAAAAGAGCGAAAATAATTGTATATTAGAATATGTAACAATACCATGGGTGTATATAGAAAATAATTTCGGAGGGGGCTGGGAAAATTTGGGGGGGGGGTGAGACCATTTCCGGTGTATGGAATACTAACAATTTAGATCTTGGAAGAGTTTTAGCCAACTTTATTTTTTATTTATTTTTAAGGGTTTTATGAAATTTATACCGATAAAATCAAAATTTCGGGGGGGGGGGGGCTGCAGCCCCCTCAGCCCCCCCCCTTATATAAGCCCATGAACAATACAACCTACCTTGAGCGAGACTTCTTGCGGAAAGATCTTGGGGTAGGGAAATGTTCCTCATTAGTCTAAGATAATAATAAGGTGTTAATTGAGGATTCCTCAGAGAGGTATTAGGAGGCGCCTTTTCAGCTAATAGACCTCTTTAAGATAATGGAAGACTTACCTATTTGCGTAATAGGTAATGCTGATACCGAAAGTCTAGCGCCCATGAAAGTGCATGAATAGTCCGACTGGGAGGAACTGCGTTATCGTAGCGCGTTCCGTTCTTATTCCTAGTGACATGCGGAAAGCCTGGAATAAATGTAGTTAATATTTTGGGGAAAATGAAAACACCTACTCCAATGAAATCCTGTGGAAAAGTTAGATTTTAGGCGCCGGACAGTAGCGAAAATTGCTCTCTCGGCCTCTCCTCGGAAAGATCTGTGGCAAACAACCAAAAATTGTTTCTCATTTTATATATTTTGTTTTACTGGCAAATTAATAATACCGCTAAAATAAGTTAAAAAAACAACAACAAGCAGTAAAAATCTGAAGACATCAAACACAAAAACCGTTTAGAGAAACGAATCTAACACTTCCGAAGTTTTAAGCACTTATTTCTTCGATTGACATTTTTCCATCGAAAATTACTTCAGAACTATTTTTGTAGAAAATTTAGTAAGGTCTCGAATGGTTCCTTGCACTTACTATGATTTTCCAACCGTTTTTGAAATGTTCAAGAAACTACGGAAATCCCGAAAGGGCTCTTGTACGTTAATCAGGCTTTTTTTCTAATACTTTCTAACTCCAAACGTTGCGAAAAATATCTTAGTTTGGGTAAATTTCAAACGTCTGGAACAATTTTTAACTGGATCAGTCGTTTCTGATAGCGTATCCGATTCTTAACCAACGAGATGCATTGTTCGAGTCTCACCTGCAGCAAGTTTGTTTATCCATGGGCTTGTCAAATAAATGCCCTGCTTTACCATTTGAAGGGTGGGAACCTGTAGATACCTCGGCGGTAACGGCCTAGATGTGTATACGCCGTAAAAAAATATAATAAAGAAACTAACATTAAATTACCAAAGAACATTCAAGACAGAAGACAATACCGATTAATTATTTAACAAGATTTCCGAATGGTGTATTTGCACATAATATATAATTGTTTTTCTCGCTCTGTTAAATTTGTCACAAAAATGCTCTGACTAAAATGAGAGGTCAAGTTCGTTAACCAGCATAATCCCCCCCACGGAAAATTCACGGGATACATTTTTAGCACATATCAAAACAAATGCAAAGTATCGAATGTGAAAAAATGCATCTTTCATTTTCAATTTTTCTGATTGCTGTTGGACTGATAAACGTTGAGGCAAACTCTCGAAAATTAAAGACAAATAATTATCAATTACAGAAAATCAAACTAACGAATTTGCATTAAGTCTAATTAAAATATGCTATAAGAGAAAATATATATAAAGTTATCTATAAGGTACCAACCACTTTTCACATTCGCTACTTTGCATTTGTATCGACGATATGCTTAGGCTTGCCATATTTATATTTTTGGCGAGTGAAACCAGGATATTTTAATACGAGATGGGCATACGGGGGGGGGGGGGCTGGATTAAAAATGGTATAAAGTAGAAGCGTAATGGTGAGTTTTTGGCCTTTTTTTAAGCCTCGCAAGAAACGGAAATGGGGAATCTAGAACTCTACATTGTGAGTCTACCTACTTTAAAAAAAAAGAAAAGTTTTTCTACTTAATTGACTTAAAAAAATCGCCCACTGGATTGACACTGTGCTTGGTAGCCAATGATATAATAAATAAAAAAATAATATGATATGTAAAATTGGTTTAAAAGGGGAAAAATATAATGACTTGAATGTATGCACATTATAATGATCAAAAAAATAAAAATATTGTTATTCAATTATACACTTTTTAGATATACTTTGCCTGTGTTCAGCACACAGACTCTTACTACAATTTGCACGATGTGTTACAGCTTTCCTGTATTTTTTACGACCAAAAAGACCACATCGTATATATGCTAATCCTCTTTTTCACTCGTATCACATACTTCACCAATTTTACTCTCTGAACTATCGAAAACGTCTCCAAACTCTCTGTTTTTCCTTTCTACAATTTGCTAAAGCAAGTCATTGTTAATTTCATATTCAGTGAAAAATAATATATCGTTAAAAATACTACATTCGATAAATAAAAATATTACATAAACCACAACTTGGGGTCGCCCGTGCCCCAAAGGCTTTATATACCTTCAGAGGAATAGGAATGAGGAAAGCCTGACTCTCTATTATGATCACATTGTCAGGACAGGAAGGTACAGGATCGGACATGTTTAACAGCTGGAATTTGTAGGAAATAACAAATATTTCCAGAACTCAGGGGTCACGGGTGACCCACGTTGTGATTCCAGGGTGAAAAACATAAATAATAACCGGGCGGGACACCGGGACAAGAGTAAAATACCGGGCCTTCAAGAAAGCTGGAAAACTTGATACAGATGTATTTTGTTTCGACGGCTCAAAAACGTCAAACTTGAAACTATTTTTCACATTCATGAAAACTGAGATACTAGCACATTTGTTACGTTTATAAATGAATCATTGGAAGTATTATAAATTTAAGAGAAAAAAAATATCAGCAGAAATAATAACATTGTGATAGTTTTAATGCAAATAAAGTCTGCAAGGAAAAGGGGAAACGGTAACGAGACTAGAGTCGGTAACATCCTGTCTAGATCGACACATAGCAGTTAAAGATTTAGTTTCTTAATAACTCGATAACAACTAACTTCCGAACTCATTAAATTTAATTCTTCCTAAATATTTACTTCAGATTATTATCCCTGTTTAGTGATGGGCGATTCTCGAATATAAATCGAAATGAAAAGATCGATCCACAAAAAAAGATTAGCGAGTTCAGATCGATTCAAAAGGTCAGAAGATCGATCTACGATATGGATCAATTTCACGATTACTACCTACGAAATTCGTTTTTAATTTAGATTTGAAATTCGAATGTTCGAGAATAACCTATGACTACTACGAAGTGACCTAAATAAGTCGATTTGAGTACTTGATGGCCAAACGCCGAACAGATATGCATTGTGCACTCAATAGTTATTCCCAATTAAAATTATTATAACAGTAAACCATTAAGAACAAAGTTCTTAAACGTCTTGAGAGATGTGGCAAACCAATATGGCCGCCTTCGGGTTTGCTTACGACGGTTTTTTTCCAAAACATCCCCTCACCTCCTACCATAACTACATGATGGTAACAGTAGGAACGTTATGCCTTAGAAAATAAAGTCCGTCACGCAGGAGCTGCATAACTAAGCACTTTCCTCAGAATTTGGGTAGTGTAGACTGCTTTCCAGAACAATTTGCTTAAAATATCCTACATCAATAAAATAAAAACATAAATAGTTCTCTTTTAAATTTGTAATGAGTAACTGATCAATTATTAATTTGCTTCCAGAGTTATGTTTACACATGGTACCTATTACACTACGTAATAAATACAAAAACCTCATATTATCGTATTTTGATCTAACGCAGGAACAGGATACAGTCACTCTAGTGGTAGAAAGCGCTCCTTGCGGCGGCTTTGTGAACCTACGTCTGGCGGGCTTTTCTATTGAAATATATTACAAATTAAACCCCCGCATTCCGATTGACCGATTCAGCTCATTTTTACAACACTTCTTTCTCATGAGTTACCCACGACGTATACCGCGTTTCGTTACAATACAGCAGAAATTACGACCGGTATGAGTATATTAGGAATTTGGGTCCGGAGTAAACCCCCCCTTCTAATGAACCGATTTAGTTTATTTTTACAACACATATTTACCTGTAGATTACCACTACGAATACCGAGTTTCGTCGAAATATACCAAAAATCACGGCTGGTAGTGGCGAATTGGTATTGTGGGTCCGGAGTAAACCCCCCCCCCCTCCTAATGAATCTATTTAGTTTATTTTTACAACACATATTTACCTGTGGATTACCACTACGAATACCGAGTTTCGTCGAAATATACCAAAAATCACGGCTGGTAGTGGCGAATTGGTATTGTGGGTCCAGAGTAAACCCCCCCTCCTTCTAATGAACCGATTTAGTTCATTTTTATATCTCCCTTTTCTCTCTATATTACCACTACGAATTCCAAGTTTCGTTGAAATATAACAAATATTACGGCTGACATAGTCAAATTAGTGCTTTGGGTTCGGGGTAAACCCCCCCCCCCTTCCGGTGGACCGACTTTGGTGGTTAACGAACTCGTTCAATCGTTTGCTAATTGAATGCTATATACCAAGTTTCGTGACGAAAAAAACAAAACCTCTGGCCGCTATCGTGTTAACAGACACACTCACACACGTATATATATATATATATATATATATATATATATATATATATATTTTTAACGGGAGTCATTTTCGGTGTCTACTAGGTAGGATCGATAAAGATTTGAACAAATTTTTCAAAAATTCCGTCATGAGAGCAACCTCAATAGCTACTTTCCTTCGTAGGAAAGTGCTAAAATGTAACCGTAAAGCCGGATTAAAATTTGAAACGATAGACCGTTTCTTTAAAAGATCGGCCCTTGGGAAATGATTAAAAAAAATCAATATATCGTGTTAAAAAGATTGATCTTTTAAAACATCGATTCAGATCGCCCATCTCTATCTCTGTACTTTATAACAGAAGAAGGGTTCGATCATGATGTTCGTTTTTATCATTAACATTCTCTAGGAAAGCTACTAAGCACATACTACAAATATTGAATCTAGGGATCAAGTTAAGGAGTTTCAGATTTACAATAAAATATTGACATCTTTGATAAAATTTCGGGTCATTGTCTGGTCAATAGTTGCATTTATTTGTGTTTGTATACTGCACTCTTGTTTACAGGATTTTGTTCGACAAGGAAGCAATCAATTAGATCGAGAATCTTTTTGTTATCAGCTACATTTAAGTTGTCTCTTTTGCAATTAAAACGAGGAACCGTTTTTTTCCCCTCCTCAATTGGTATTCATTGACCATATTTCTGAATCGCGATAGGATCTCATCAAGAGTTGAACCACCTTTGTTCAGTACCGCCTTATTTAATTTTCATTCAAAGAATGCCGCACACTACTTCTGGGCTTGAATTGCTTACTGTTTCCAACAACACTATATATTTTTAATTTTACTGTTTCATATTATATTTACATTCATCTTCTTTTTAATGCCATTAAACCTAAGAATTATATACATCATAATATTATTAACTTTTTATGCCATTATAACAAAAGGGCGTATACAGGAAATAATTTCGGGGGGGCGGGGCTGAGACCATGTGGCGGGTATGGAATACTAACAATCCAGAACTTGGAATAGCCAACTAAAACGCTACTACGCCCCAATAAAATATTTTTTTCTGAACTAAGTGATCTTATTTAATTTATTTTTAAGGTTTTTATGACACATTTTTACCGAGTAAATCAAAATTGGGGGGGGGGGGGCTGTAGCCCATATATTACATACGCCCATGTTATAACACACGTTTTATCAATGTACTGTTGAGTTATATTTTTATTTGTTGCCATACACGGAAACATGCTTAAATGGTGAAGTTCCTGCTAGATGGATTTTTTTCTGAAATTTTTCTCGATACATACTACTGTAATGTATTTAATTTTAATGGAATACTCTCTATTCAATAACATTACTTTCTTTTGGATCAGTTATCTAATGGACTTGTATGTTATGTACTTAATACTTAAAAATCTCTCAATCTCTCTCTCCCTTTTCCTTTATATATATATATATATATATATATATATATATATATATATATATATATATATATATATATATATATATAAATGCATGCACAAAAAGGTAGCTGATTTTCAGTACCTTCAGTCCTAGAGTACGTAGGGCATTGGTACTTTACCAATACAAGGACACAACAACTAGAGCTTCAAAGGATTCCCAACCTCCGCACAAAACCAATTTAAAATTTCGCCACTCAGTCTCATGACGAGGAAGGGCGAGAGATCCCCACCCTCTCTGTTCTCATGAAAAGAAATCATTTTCATATTTCCCTCGGAGGCTGAGTGGCAGTCTGCTCCTTCTTTTCGACCTTTCTGCTCTCTTAGCCGGCTTCGTGGGGCAGATTGGAAATGAATGTTAGAGGCCGACTAGGAAAACACAATCGAAAATTTCATAATGACAAGAAGAAGTTGTATGTTTTGCCTTCCTTCAAGGCCCAAGAGGTTTACATCTGAAACAAGTATTTATTTTCTTTGGGCACTGCGTGTTTGGCTATTTACACAAAGTCAGGATGTAAAAAGCGTTAGAGGTTTAACGAAATGACACAACAAAATTAAATAAGGAAAATGTTAAAAATGTTATGGAACGTGTTAAAAATAAAAGTTAATAAATAATTGGGGGCGAAATTAGCTTAGTGGTAGAGTACTACACAAATATTCTGGAGGACCTGAGTTAAAATTCCGAGCAAGCACTAAAGAGTTTTATCTTCTAGTGTCTTCGTTCTTGGGTTGGATTCGTCCTACCTTACCGTTCCTAGGGCTACCCAGCCTTTGATTAATATATTAATGAGTACCTTACCTTGGTGCTAATGACCCTTGCAGTCGATGCAGCAAAGGGGAAAATCTGGCGGCCGGAGCATGGTACTGAGCACACTATCTCCCTAGTGTGCCTTATGAACAAGATCCCCCGATACGGGACTTTTTTTTAAAATAAATAAATCTTTACATATCATGAAAATAAAGAAAATGATCGTAGGAACTATAAAGCAGGGGAAAAAAAACATCTAAATTTGTCAGATCCGAAATACATTGATTTCATAAATAACCTTGAAAAGAATGATTTTTTGTCAAGATTGAAAATCTATCTCTAGTTCAGATTGTAGTTCAGAGCCACCAATCGATATTGAGGTAAGGAAAGACGGCTCCTTGCAGGGTGTAGGACAACCTCTAAAGAAGGGTCGGTCACCCGGGCCCTAGAAAAAGAGGCGATTAGAATAACGAGCCAAAACATTACTGCAAGAAATGCCTAAACTGTGTTTACTTAAACCAATCAGATATATTATGCCAATATTTTAATAATTAAGATGATTTTATATGTGTGTTATAGGCCAGCCCTTTCAAAGAAATAATTTTTAAAGAAACTGCAAAATATAAGGGGAATTTTAATATGTGATTTATTTTAGTGTAGGATATAAATTAATGTTTAACTTGAAAATAAAATAACTTCTTCTCTTAAAATGGCATGTCAAAAATTTCAGGAATTTCTTAAGGGGTCACAATCGTATATAAAATAATTTTATTATTAGGCAGTTCTATTTGCCCCTAATTAGAAATTTAAATTTAACCCAACGTTCCCATTCCCGGCCTAAAAAACTACTTTTCAAAAGAAGTTCAACTGCATTTCTTTTTGTTTTTAAAAGTAATTTTTTTAAGTATCTTGACCTAAATCCGATTATTTTTACACTTTTTAATCTCCAGGGGTAACAATCTCGTCTAAATTATGTTAGCGAACATTTCTGAGTTTTGTAGAACCTTAATAAATAAAGTTACCAATATGGAACAAAAATGGATCTGGTTACACATTCAATTGCCAATTTATAACTTAAATAAAATACATACCTTCTTTTTTTTGCCATTTATATTATATACTACCTTTTGTTCTAATATTTGTTTGTTTATTTGCACACATAATATATTAAACCAATGATACTTAATAATTTTGAGAACAATGCAGATTTCTGTTTTAGAAGGTACAGAATCCTTTGAATCTCTTTTTGTAGACTTAATTGAAGAAAAACCATGCCTTTTCTCTTTTCCTGAAATTGTTTTTCTGATTCTGACATTCTTGAAATGAATTGAAAAATTAACCTCCTAACCTAATAAATTGGGAAAACTTAGCTCCTGATGGCAACTGGCCTGCTCAAAATAAACTTATAATATAATATCAATAATGTAATTGTCCTCCTTGCGTGGGGTAGGGGGTTGGTTTCATGTTTCCACCGTTCAGCTCCATCAGTATAACTAGGGGCACAACTTTCCCTTTCCTCAAACTATTAGATATTATTCTGCTTCTCCGGGAAAAATATTATAATTTGTATTTTGAAAATTGTATCCCAAACATAGTAATGCAAAAGTTACCGCAAATGTTGAATATATGAAAAGTACTCTTCAACAAATTAAATATAAAATCCTTTGCTCGTCCGAGAAAACCCTATTTATAACTAATAAATGTTTACTAGCCTGGAAGTCAAATTCGGAATCGTCTCTCATACAACATGCATTTGCACCAATTAAAGCAGGACATAAGCCAGGGATCATAGCTTCTATGATTCCACCTAAAACATTTTCCGTCTCCTCAAGAACTTGGTTCTGAATTTAAGAAACTCTATGAGTCTGAGGTTATTAAAGTGCATGGGCGTATGTAGGAAATAATTTCGGCGGGGGCTGGGAAACTTTCGGGGGGGGGGGGCTGTGACCATTTCCGGTGTAAGGAATACTAACTATTTAGATCTTGGAAGAGTTTTAGCCAACTAAAACGCTAATACACTCAAAATAGAATTTTTTATAAACCAAATGATCTTATTTAATTTATTTTTAAGGGTTTTATACAAGTTTTTACCGATCAAATCAAAATTTCGGGGGGCTGCAGCCCCATCAGCCCCCCCTTATCTACGCCCATGTTAAAGTGCCCCTCATGAACCTTTCTATGTTCTTGTTGTTAGCGAATCATCAGCGTTATGAGAGTCTTGATAATAAATAAATAAATGTTCTTGGTCGAAATGCACGTAAATCCTTTGGTCTCGAATAAATGGCCTTATAGCTTATAGCTTTTACCGACGCCTAATTTACCAAGAACATACATTTTCTCACTTAAACTCACGAAAGCAAACTTAGATGTGAGAAGAAGGAATAGGCAAGGGAGTCCTAAGGGTACGTTCATGGTGAGGATTCATTCTGCGATGCTACGATAGCTACTCCGATGAGCGCTGCCCCGATGTAAAACAAACACATGTATTAAGGTGGGAGTGTTCATAGTGAGGATCCTTATTTCCGATGCTATTCTCGCACCCGCGCAATGACCGCGGGGAAGAACAAATATTTTGTTTTCTCCTCGCAGTGAGGAGGGAAGCCGCGATGTGAATGAATGAATGAATGAATGAAAAGTTTTATTCTTATTCCGGGACAGAAGTCCCATAGGAATAATTTTGAAATTACAAAGTAATTTTGAATTTTATGTATAAATTTAAAAACTTATAAATGCTATCAGTATCAATATATAGTGTACAGCTTCAATATAGACTTGGTGTTGAGTAAAATTTGGAGGGATAGAAGGTGGTGGAAGAGTCGGGATTTAAAGGTTTCTAGGTTGGTAGAATGGCGGACAAACGAAGGCAAGGAATTCCATAGCGAGGTGGCACGGGTGACAAATGATTTTTCGAATATTGCTGTTGGGTGGGAAGGAATATAAAGATCGGAAGGACGAGATCGGGTGTTACGGGAGTGAACCGAGGATTTAAATTTAAGAAGTTGAAAAATATAAGAAGGTCTACGGGATTGAATTACTTGGTAAAGGACTGAGCCGAGGAAGTACTGACGACGATAAAGAGGGAATAGCCAATTTAGCTCCTGGTAGAAATGTGATATGTGGGAGTCTCTGGGGATCCCGAGGATAAAACGAATGAAACAGTTCATGGGGCGTTTGAGTTTTGCCTCGAGATCGCCAGAAAGTCCACCGTACACCAAACAACCATAGTCAAACTGGGGGAATAATAGGGAAGTTACGAGGAGTTGACGGGTCTTTGTTGGCAGGAGATGGCGGGAGAGGTTGAGCTGTCTCAGGATAAATATGGACCGACGGGAAATTTGGGAAATATGATTTTTCCAGGAAAGGTTCTGATCAAATATGATCCCAAGATTTTTAACTGATTTACAATATTTTATAGGAATGCTGTTAAGGTAAAGGGCTGGAAAAGGGGAAGTAGAACTTATGAGGGATTGGGAGCCTATAACAATGGCTTTGGATTTGTCTGGATTCAGGGAAAGCTTATTAACTGCAGCCCAAGCATTGATGTTATTAAGATCTACTTGCAGCTTGTCTACAGCATCTCGTAGCAAAGAGGGCTTAAAGGATAGGTAGATTTGGGTATCGTCAGCGTAAAGATGAAACTTGGAATGAACTATGGAAAGAGGAAGATCATGATGTAAACAGAAAATAGAGTTAGGGATAACGAGGAGCCCTGCGGTACGCCACGGGAAAGAGGAAGAGGGCTAGAAGGATTGCTGTCGGGGATGACCACGTATTGGGATCGATTGGATAGAAAGGATTGGAACCAGCTAATGGCACTGTTGGAAAAGGAAAGAGATTGGAGTTTGGTGAGGAGGATTTGATGGTCTACGGTATCAAATGCTTTTGAAAAATCTAGGAGAACTAGAATAGTGAGCTGTTGGTTATCTACGGCAGTTTGAATGTCATGGGTGATTTTTATGAGCGCTGATTGAGTGGAGTATGACGGACGGAAGCCAGACTGGAGAGGGTTAAGGAGATTATTTTGTTCAAGGTGGTTGGATACTTGAGATTGGACCAGGCGCTCTAAAGGTTTGGAAAGATTGGATAGAAGGGAGATAGGACGGAAATCCTTCGGAGAGCAGGGGTTTGATATTTTGTTAAGAGGGCGAACCAACGCTGTTTTCCATTGAGAAGGAAAAGTCGAGTTTTGAAGGGAATAGTTGTATATGTGGAGAAGGATAGGAAGGATTGCGGGTAAGCAGGCCTTAATCAGTTTAACGGGAACAGAGTCTGGACCGTAGTCATTGGTTCGGGATTGAAGGACCGCGGTTAGAAGATCTTCTGGGGTAATATAGGAGAAGTAGAAGTTGTTGGAATTAAAAGGTAGTTTGGAAGGTATAGGAGGACTGGATAGGACTGAGGGAGAAGATGCAAAGTGAGCATTAAGAACATCAGGGGATAATGAGATAGAGAAGGATTGACCATTTTGTTTTAGAGTCAGGAGCATTGGATAGGGATTGGTGGACGTAGAGGGACTTAGCTTGACGGATGGAGGATTGGGTGAGGTTACGCAAGTATTTTTAGGAGGAGTAATCTTGAGGAAGACGGGTCCGTCTAAATTTTCTTCTCGCTGCTTCTCTTCTTTTTATTAATGATTTGAGCTCGGGTGTAAGCCAGGGAGCAGGAGGACAGTTGAACCGGCAGGTTTGAAGAGGAGCATGGGAATCTAAAAGGGAGTGGAGGTAATGAGTTAAGGAGTTACCCATGTCATCTATGGAGTCAGAGGAATAAATGGAATCGTAAGGAAAGTTTTCTAAATCAGGTTCTAATTGTTCAAAGGACAGAGAATTAAGGTTACGAAACGTAAAGAATTTGTTTGTGATAGTATGGATAGGTAAATCAAAAGTTATTTGAAAAAGATCATGAGAAGAAAGGAAGGGCACAGGGTGTTGAGATGAGGCGAGGAGTTTATCCTGGGAGTCGAGGATAAAGAGATCAAGCCAAGTATCAGAGGACTGAGCCAAGTATGTGGGCCTGACTGTGATTGGTTCCTTCAAAATGAATCTTGTGTGATGATGGTTGGACTCATGACGGAATTTTTGAAACATTTCTTCAAATCTTTATCGATCCTACCTAGTAGACACCGAAAATGACTCCCGTTAAAATTTATATATATCTATATATATATATATGCATATATATATATATATATATATATATATATATATATATATATATATATATATATATATATATATATATATGTATATATGTATATATGTATATGTGTCCGTTAACACGATAGCGGCCAGAGTTTTTGTTTTTTCGTCACGAAACTTGGTATATAGCATTCAATTAGCAAACGATTGAACGAGTTCGTTAACCACCAAAGTCGGTCCACCGGAAGGGGGGGTTTACCCCGAACCCAAAACACTAATTTGACTATGTCAGCCGTAATATTTGTTATATTTCAACGAAACTTGGTATTCGTAGTGGTAATATAGAGAGAAAAGTGAGATATAAAAATGAACTAAATCGGTTCATTAGAAGGGGGGGGGGGTTAATCTGGACCCACAATACCAATTCGCCATTACCAGCCGCGATTTTTGGTATATTTCGACGAAACTCGGTATTCGTAATGGTAATCCACAGGTAAATATGTGTTGTAAAAATAAACTAAATCGGTTCATTAGAAGGGGGGGGGGTTTACTCCGGACCCAAATTCCTAGTATACTCATACCGGTCGTAATTTCTGCTGTATTGTAACGAAACGCGGTATACGTCGTGGGTAACTCATGAGAAAGAAGTGTTGTAAAAATGAGCTGAATCGGTCAATCGGAAAGCGGGGGTTTAATTTGTAATATATTTCAATATAAAAGCCCGCCAGACGTAGGTTCACAAAGCCGCCGCAAGGAGCGCTTTCTACCACTAGAGTGACTGTATCCTGTTCCTGCGTTAGATCAAAATACGATAATATGAGGTCTTTTGTATTTATTACGTAGTGTAATAGGTACCATGTGTAAACATAACTCTGGAAGCAAATTAATAATTGATCAGTTACTCATTACAAAATTTAAAAGAGAACTATTCATGTTTTTATTTTATTTATGTAGGATATTTTAAGCAAATTGTTCTAGAAAGCAGTCTACACTACCCGAATTCTGAGGAAAGTGCTTAGTTATGCAGCTCCTGCGTGACGGACTTTTTTGGTTATTTCGTTGTTGAGATGAAAGAAAATTGGGTCTTTTTGCGAAGACCAATCTCTGCGACTCGTACTCGCTGATAAGCTTACTGATTAGCTTACAGGTTCTTTGCTGGTTATCTATTACTACTCGACTCGTTATCTACGGTTATAATTCATATTAGATAATGGAAAGTAATATTTATTAATAAAAAGGTTAATATGATCAAAATCAATTCTCTCAACTATGAAAAAAGTTATTAAGCATTAAAGTTGACTGTTTTGCAGGTTATGAAGAATAACAAACATCGATATTTGTAAACAAACATATTTTATTCCTTTTCTCTCTCTCTTTTTTGGATCTTTTACATTTATTAAGCATTACATGATATGCGTTTCCGCTCGCTACGCTACGCTCCACTCGCTCAAGAAGATATAATAAAACTCCAATCCAACTCGCAATTAATAGAATTATATTAATTTAAGCGACTCTAGTCTATCCAACTCGCTAAAATTAATAGGAGTCCATTAATTTTCCCGAGTAAGAAACCAATCCCTTTTTCTTTGTCAGGAACATCGCGAACTAATTGTAAAGGCTAATTTTTTCTCGCTAACATAAGCAGAGCTTTTTCATAAACAAATGCTAATTCACTGTTGAAGGTTACTTTACTCCCAGCAAGAACCAATGCAATGGTGAGTCAGCATGAACACCCTCCATCAATGTAGAATACATCGGGGCAGCGCTCATCGGAGTAGCTATCGTAGCATCGCAGAATCAATCCTCACCATGAACGTACCCTAAGTGTTCTATGAAATCTAGGTTTGTAGCAGTCTAACATTTGCTTCCCGAGAATCATTTTCAATCCCAAAAAGTCGATCTCGCAGGAACTACGTCATCTTAGCGCGTTTCCGTTCTTATCCGTTGTGTCATTTGGAAAGTTTAGCATAGAAACAGTTAATATATTGAGAAAATTAAACGCATATAAAAAGAAATATCTAAGACTACTGTGACTAGGCGTCACAATAGGAAACTGACAGTATCCTAAACGGAAATTACACCATTTAAGCACCGATTTCTTCGAATGAGATCGCTCTATCAAAACTCGGACAAAAACCTTATTTGTAGGAAATTCAATAAAACTTCAAATAGATACTTTACATTTACTACGATTTCCCAACAGATTTCGAGATATATCCGAAAATCCGAAGAAAAATCTCGTTTTTTTCCATTGTCTTTGACAACGGTTATAGGTATGGCCTTGGAAATGGTTCGGTGAGATTCCCCACGTCCCATTATTTATAAAACGTGTACCTGGAAGCCTAGTAAAACAAAAACGTGAGCGTTACGAATTTGCTCGTCCGAATTTTGTCCAAAACACTAGGTTTCGGTGGATGGATTCTGCTAGTTAACGACCTTGGCCATTCAAATCACCCAAAGTATTTTGTACTAAATTACAATAAAATCACTCAATTTTTGAGCCAGCTAGAGATAGAACAGATAAATTATTTAAAAACTAGCTGTTGTATCTAGAAAAGCAAAAATAAATTATAAACCAAATAAGAATATCTAATCTAATAACGCAAATCAGTAACTGTTCGGGTTCTCAGTTTCGAACCCGTGACCTCCGAACTGTGAGTCCTAGACTATTTTAACCTAGTCTATGACACTCCCTGTATCAAGTCCTACCTCTATGCCAAGATTGGTCAAAGGGTGTGGATTTGTATAATGAACAAACAGACACGTGATTTTTATACATTTAGATTGGAAATATATCAAACATTTGAACCACCGTTATTTGGGTGACCTGTGGGTTCTGAAATGTAAAATTTTCTAAACGGCACTTCCGAATTGCATTAAAAGATTATCCTTATAAGCGGATTTACTCTCTCTGCAGAGAGGGAGGAAACGTGCCAAAATCGAATTATTTAGGCAACTGCTCGTTGCTGGCCCGCAAATACCTAAGACCATGGTTTCGCGAATGTTTAATTTATCCATATTTGTGCAACCGCGAATATTGTGGGATCACTGTATTGAATAAATAAATAAAATAATTCTCTTCGATTGATGATGGGGTGGGGGGATTTAGATGTAAGGGTGGTTTTTGTATCGTCGGAGAAGAGTAACAGGTAGTGCGGTCTGTCCAAGGAGATTATCGCCCTCTCCTGACTACATCTCCCTAAGCGATTCCAAGGGATCAAGAACCTCCTTCCAGGCACCTGTAGCTTGTCTCAACCTTTTTTATATTTTCATTTCTAATATAATCATGCCTTGCGTCAGAAAACAGGTCCACTCTTTAAACGCTTAGGGTGTCTGGACGGACTACTTGTCTTCAAATAATCCGTCACCCATAAAAGGTTAGGGTTGCTTAGTTGACAGCTTACTCTACACTGTTCTTCCCTAAACGGCTGCTTAAAATTAATCATCAGTAGTTAGTAACTATTCACGAAATTTTGAATGTAGTTATAATACTACAATTAACGTAAAAGAATGTTTTGTTACTGTGATAAATGTGTGATGTTACTCACTGGCATGGACTATTCAGCTAATCAGGAGAGGATAACTCTATTTCAAAAATGTTTCTTATTTACTTACCCTGTTTTCCTGAAATTTTCATATTCCTCAAAAATGAAATTAAAAAATAGTCCGTCACGCTGGAGCTGCAAAACTAAGCACATTCCTCTGAAGTGTACATAGCATTGTTAAATAATTTGAATAAACTAACCTGAACTATTGAATGAATAGTTTTGCTTTTTTTGTATACGTATGTAATGCACAGTGGTAGAAGTAAGAACCAATGCCCGGGGCGATATGGCGGGCATCTCATCAACCGATTTAGTTTATTTTTTAAACACATATTTTCCTTTAGACACATCAGGGCGAATACCGATTTTCGGTACAATAGAACAGAAATTACGACCGATAGGAGCAAAATAGTAATTTCTATCTATGATTTCTGAAATGTGAAATTTTCTAGTCGGGACTTCTGGATTGCGTCATCTTCCAGTTGTCTCCCTTGGTGTGAGGAAGGAATCGCGCTAAAAGAATACTTTATTAGCCATTATCCTCCTACATTGAGTCTTATTTTTTTTATTTTTTAAGAGAGAAATAAGAGACAAGTTATAATAATGTTTAATATATTATAGTAACCCAACTTTCATTAATTAAATATCTGTAAGGCAGAATATCAATAAAAACATAATTACAAAAGACAAATCATTTATTAAAATCAAGTCTTCTTGTTCCACATTTTTTAGGTGCCTCTTCGGAAGCCAAATTACTCCTTAGAGTATGGATACCGCCTAATTGTACTAATTCAAATGTTGTGTTCTCCTACTATGGCCATGTCACGACCATTGCAGTGGCCATTTTTAATTCTATTTCTATTGACCTATATTTAATTAAAATTTTTATTTTATTTGTGTTTTATAAGGGTTCTCGGTGTCGAATATTTTGATAGTCTACGAAAAACGACTACTTTGAAATGAACATTTAAAAATCGATTGAGATGGACCCGGTAAAAATAAAAAAAAAGGTAAATTGTCACTGAGGTCTGACCGTAAACAATCCCCTGACCTGATGATCTATGGTTTATTGTGATTATATTCATGGGAGAAGGCGTGGCTGCGGTTCGCCGCAATAAGTGCCTCCTCCTTCCTAGAAGACTCTAGTAGTTAGGCCTGCGGTTTCACTCCTGTAGGGGGCATTAGAGCTCCTCCCATTTTATGTCTGTCTTTAAGCTAAGTTTTGGCACTGCAACATTTCATGCAACACCCAGCCAACTTTATTTACTAGATAACTTACTGTAAAAAGACTCATGTTTCATGCCTCAACCTCTTGATAACTGTCGCACTCTTTCAGACAGTGGAGATGTCAAAGGGATTTGCAGATTTTTTTTTTTTTTTTTTTTTTTTCTTTTTTTTACGGCGCATCAACATCTAGGCCATTAGCGCCGACATCCAGCCGATTGGAATCGAACCCATCTCCCCTTTAAGAATCTAAGGCGCTAGCCACTAGACCATGGGGAGACCTCTATTGTTGTTATTATTGGTAAACCGGGAAATACAAAACCAATAAATATTGCATTACTGAATTCTTTTTACCATATGAAATTGCTAAGTGCAATTTTGGTTGTTACTTATTTCCCGTTTTTCCAATTGTTGTTATTATTGGAAAAACGGGAAATACAAAAGCATGGAAAAAGTAACAACCAAAATTGCACGTCACAATTTCATATGGTAAATAGAATTCAGTAAAGCAATATTAGTTTCTTTTACTCTTAAACCTGGATTTTAATTGAATTAGAAGGTTCAGGAATGGGCTTCCAGGTCTTACTGTAATCTTAGAACTGGAGGCCCGGTAAACGTGAGATCTAAGGCGTATGTGCTTTTCTTTCACGCGAATAAAGGCATCTGACCTATCCACGCTAGGAAAGGGTGGTAACCTATAGGTAACATAAAGGGACAAGAAGTATGAAGAGCAACAAGTGACGAAGGTACCAGGTTGTTAAATTCTTCGTAATGATTCTCTTCCTGTATTTACCTCTGCTTTACTTCTATTCTAAATTTGTATTCGAATCACCCACGCAGGCTCATATTTTCGCATACATGGTTTATAAACGTCAGACCCTCAGAATGGAGCAGTGTATGTTTAATAATGATAGCGTGATGAATTGTTGACTCGTCTAGTAGCAGCTGGTTTCTCGTCAACTACTTTGTACATGCTGCCAACACGGTTTATATGGATGTGGAAGGTTTTAATATGTTGAAGAAATTATGGAAATAGCGTTCTATACGCAACATGTTGCTCTCATTTCAGAGACTCGAGGATATTATTATTATTTTATTTTATTCTATGAGCTATACATACACAGGTACATGTTTCGTACCTTCGTTCGAACCTCTTCAGGGGCTTCCCTATACAAAAATATGTTTTTGTAAATCCCAAATTCAAATTTTGTACAATAATAAACATTTATCGTGTCTCTTAATTAATTTAGAAAATGAGCTAAATGAATTAAGTGCTCATGATTATTTACTGAGCCTCATGGATAGAGTAAAGAAGAGACTAGCTTACAGCCTTGATCGTTTCCGAGTTATAAAGATGTATATTTCTTGGGATCTTGTTAAGTAGCGTATTTTCTCTCTTAAAGATCTGCCCTGAAAAGTTGAGATCTTGAAATTACCAAGTTACACCCTTTGACCATCGGTAATTGGCTCAGAAATCGTGTACATCTGTAGGCCATTACATTGGAGCCAAGAGAAGGTTTTGCTGACCAGTGGAGAGCTGGTTCTACTGGGATTTTCCCAATATTCCAGTTTCTCTCCTTGACCTCCATACTGGAGTCTCCAAGGCACCGCTACGCCGTAGTCCCGTCCTAGTGTGGATCTTGCAACACATCCCTTTTCCCTTTTGTACTCCTCATGCAAAGTAGAAAGTTTGGCATAATCTAATTTCATTTCTAGGAATTGCATGTTAGTGTTATCTTTTTGTTCCAGATATACAATGGTTGGTAGCTGTAAATTGCTAACATTCTCGGGGAGAAGGAGTTGCTCACGTCATTGAACCATTTTTGAATTTATTAATATAAGTCATACTGTTGTAATATAAAATACATATTCACTCCACTGGTCCAAAAGCAAACTGACATGCAGCATTGTTAACTCGGGACCCTATATTATATCCTGGTGAGGCTTACTGAAAGGCTTATATTTTAGTATACTTGTTTTTACTCTAATTTTACTTAACAAAAACAGAAACAGTTAAGTAATACTTATCTTCAAATGGAACAATAATTTCCCTACATTTTATAGTTAGTTGAGAGTTATGATCAAATAAATTGCTATTAACTTTAAAAAATTCTTGCAGCCGTCCTGAGTAACGGATTTTCAATCTGTACAATGTTTTTGAAAGCACGAGGACGTTGGTTTATTTTAAAAAATAAACCAACGTTTCATATAATTATAACCGCTAATGAATTTGTAGAAGCGGTGTAAAACCATAAAATAATTTTAATTTTAACCATAAAATAAATAAATAAATATTTTAAAAAATGTATACAAAAATTCGTTTGGATTCTGCAACTATTTGAAAAATGTTAATTTTTTTCGCTGACACCTCAATCGCAAAATTATTATGCAAAAACTCTATAACCGATTTAAACGATGTTTGATGGGTTCGTTTATTATATAGTAAGAATTTTCTTCGTGGGTATATAAAGGTCCAAAGGTAGGTTTTAAGCTGCCGTAAAAGTGATATAAAATATATCTTTTTTTTAATAAAATATGTATTTATAAAAAAAATACATAAAATTATTTATAAATGTTAAAATACATTTTAACATTTGTAAATAATAGAACATTATAGAGAATATCATTAACATTTTTTGATGCCTTAGGAAGGTCTCTAGTGTTGTTCCAAAGTTATTCCCGAAAAAAGTACTGTGTCCTCTCTCAGTATCCAACTTAAAATAGATGCGCCCTGAACTTTAACTGATAGTTACAATACATTCTTGGAGTTACAAGTCATTGATTTTTAATTTAAAAAATAAAATATTATTTTGGCAAAAAATGGAATCATTTATTTCATTCATCTCCAGTTTAATTCATGCTTTATGTTCAGTACCAGGAAATTTTGTAGACTTTCCTTATAAGTGGATATTTATACAGTTTTTTTTTTTTCAGGAAAACTTGACTTTTCAATTTTCCCTAGGGATTTCTAAAATATCGCTATGAATACTCAAAACTTAATCCCTTCTAGTCCGAGGAAATATCCTTTTGATCACGGCCCTATTTGCTGGGCTATTTCGGTGCTTGAATGTTTTGAATGGACGAATCAATGACACTAACAAGTTTTATATTTATCTGTGAGCATTATAGATACGCTTTTATCACATATACATTTTGGGGATATGAAGCCTCAGTAGTCGGTGGATTAGGGGAATAACAAAGTAAAGCATTGCATCAAGCTGAGAAGACAGCCTTCAGTGATGGCCTGCTGCTCATGGGTGCTCAGCAGACGTCATGTAAATTTCAGGACTTCTGTAATAACCTGTACCATTACTAAGGGAGAAACTGATTGATGATGGAAAGCTCCATGATGGGCTCTTATTTATATTTTAGTCTGAATATCCTCGAATGTGATGGGAAAATGCATTCTGAGGATCTGTCGAATATTACAGTACGTTAAGAGCGGAGCTTGGTTTGACCGCAAAACCAAAATTTAAATGCGGACATTCCGGCTCCTAAACGTTTTAGTGCGGTTCCTTCCTCCATCTTTAACTCAGTCTAATGGATTAATTAAATATAATACAACAAAAAAATGTTTTAACCATAATAAAACTTGCTAATGAATTTGCGTACTTTACACAAATTCCAGAGAACGGTCTTAGTTAGGAGATAAGGTTAAGAGAATCTATGGAGGCTAATCCGAGTAGAATACGCTTAACCCATTTCCTCCCAAAGTTGTGTAAACGCAACATTATTTTCACGATTTTTTTTCTCATGCAAATAAATATTTTAATTTAGTTTGAATAGCTTTTTCTAACAAGGCAACTCCTTAAAGGATAGGGAAAAAAATCGTAAGCCCAAATAAAATGTTTTGCTATTTTTTTAAATATTGCTAAAAATATTGTATTGTGAAGTGTTTTAGACATTTTTTCAAAATATTTGTGCATTTGTTCAACAAAAATTGTTTGTTTGCTCTAATCATTACTTGAACATATAAGAAAAGTTACCAATAAAAGTAATTGCGATCATAAATTTTTATGGCAATTCTGTGGCCCTGCGAACATAATGTTGCGTTCTTGATGTATTCGCAACATTTTTTTCTCCTAAACTATAATTGGTGATTTTTTGTTTTTGGTTTTTATACATTCTTTTAAGTGCCTAAGAGGAACAAATAACGAAAAATGTCAAAAAAATCCAGTAGATATAGGCTTGGGATTTAATGGGTTAATGAGGATTGAAATAGATATTTTACTCATTCAAGAAAATGGTGAAGACCTAAACGTTTTCCATTGGTTTGAGACTCGTTTTTCGCAAACGAACAACCTTGGTGAGGTAGGGGCATTTTTCATTGAAGAAAAAGTTTCTTCTCACAGTTCTGGTTTAGAATCAGCGTCTCCGGGGTAGCAGTGAGACATGCTTATCGCTCGGCCACCTTGATAAATCTTCCCTACCTTATCTATATTTCTATGACAAAGATTCAAACTATATCTTCATTTTGAGGTATAATTTATGTTGAATAGTGCCAAGACTTATGCGCCACAATAAATAGTTTGTGTTGAATAGTGCCAAGACTTATGCGCCAGAATAAATAGTTTGTGTTGAATAGTGCCAAGACTTATACACCACAATAAATAGTTTGTACTGAATAGTGCCAAGACTTATACACCACAACAAATAATTTCTGTTGAATAGTGCCAAGACTTATACACCACAATAAATAGTTTGTACTGAATAGTGCCAAGACTTATACACCACAACAAATAATTTCTGTTGAATAGCGCCAAGACTTATACACTACAATAAATAATTTCTGTTGAATAGCGCCAAGACTTATACACTACAATAAATAATTTCTGTTGAATAGCGCCAAGACTTATACACTACAACAAATAATTTCTGTTGAATAGTGACAAGACTTATACACTACAATAAATAATTTCTGTTGAATAGTGCCAAGACTTATACACCACAATAAATAATTTCTGTTGAATAGTGCCAAGACTTATACACCACAATACATAATTTCTTTTGAATAGTGCCAAGACTTATGCACCACAATAAATAGTTTGTGTTGAATAGTGCCAAGACTTATGCGCCACAATAAATAGTTTGTGTTGAATAGTGCCAAGACTTATACACCACAACAAATAATTTCTGTTGAATAGTGCCAAGACTTATACACTACAATAAATAATTTCTGTTGAATAGTGCCAAGACTTATACACCACAATAAATGATTTCTGTTGAATAGTGCCAAGACTTATACACCACAATAAATAATTTCTGTTGGAGATACAAAATTAAGAGTTTTACATATAACATTATGTTGCTATCTGACATGTAATGTTCCGAATGTTTTAACTACATATAAGGTTATTTTTTTTTATTATTTTTTTGTCGTAATTTTTGTGCATCGACTGGTGAGGTCATTAGCACACATCTAATTCAATCTATTACTGTCGTTGCGTAGTAAGATTTTCATTATTTATATAAACTTTAACGTACACTTATACATAAAACAAATGCAATCTGGTAATATATAGAGATTGTAATGTGTGCATCGCCATGAAGCGGAACACCAACAAATAAATAACTATGACATTGTTAGGCAATTATTAATGGTTCATTTTAAAATGAACTTAATGCTGATTATGAACAAATGTTTCCAAAAATTGGTATTTCATATAGTTATTACTTTAATCTCATTCTACTCTCAGCTTGCCTTGTCTATTTAATTATCTCGAGCAGCTGACAAGATGTTGTTAATCTATGTGTGCCTTTCTATCCAGCTTATCGCCTACTGATACTCCCTTTATCTACAAATTTAGATTGACAAAACTGAAATATCATAAAATTAGCCAATGAATTGGGCCATTAGTTTGCCTCAGTGTTAAATTAATTTGAAACGGAATTATTTATTTCGGTTGGATACAAATCCCCCGAAGTAAATTTAGTATCCCAGAAACAAAGAAAACCCACCCCGATAATCTGAGATCCTGTCATTTCCGGAAGTAGCTCGAAGCTGTGATTTCTGTACCAACTCTCTTCGCTTCGTAAGTATGAGAAAATTACAGCTGCGGAATTTTGATTCAATCTAACCAAGAAATTTGAGGCGAGAGAGAGATTATCTTAAAATGAATATTTGGCAGTTCTGAAAGAAAATAAAGATTTATCATTTGAGTTTTCATTCCAAATAAATTATTTTTAACATATACTCTTCGATGAAATTAGAAATGAAAATTAACTCTTTTATTATCTTGCCGTGACGCATGAATAAAAAATATTTATTACTGCCAATGGTTCAAATAGTGATGGTTCAATTCACATCCGTTTTGAAGTATCTTGAAATATTGGCAGAGCGATTACTCAAGTCAAATTAGTTTTGGAAACATTCTTGCCATTCTTTATTGGCTGTCTGATTCGTTATCTGAGTCTGTGAAAAATGAGTGAATTGTAGAGATGAGATGGGAGGAGAACCGGCGAAGGACTCACAACTTCTGAGGCTTCTTCTGATGAGAACAAACCGGGAATCAATACTTATCTCTCGGCTCCATCATCCAATTCCGAGCTGAACCCTACCGTCCGACTGGCGTATAAGCATTGGACCATCCAGAAAAGATCCGACTCAAGTAGATCTGATCAAAAAATGAAAATAAACGTGAAGTCGTAGGACGTTTCCTCAGATCATTCTTAGGAGAAATCACTTAATCGATTTTGTGATACTAACAAATTTTGTGACGGGCTTCCAAAACTGAAGAATGCAATTTTTTCGTCCTGGTGAAGCGCCTAATAGAACTTCACGTGCTTCATAGTCGGATCACGAATAATAATTGTAAAACTGATTTTCCTTTCTTATTGATTTATATCAACCTCTTGGGTCATTGATGCCTTTTATCAGTGTAATATGTAACTATAGAGTTAAATTAAGAAAACACTGTTCATTGTACGGCACGGTATTCACCAACAGTGACATTGTGCAAGCAATTGCCTTGTAAGGCTGGGTTTATTTGATCTGCTCTTCTAAATTTGGTCTCAGGTTTCACATCATATTGAAGTCATCCGCATCCAATGCTTCAGGTATAAGGCATATTTATACTTATTTGAAAATAATTATATTGTCATATAAGTTATTAGAGTAGGCACCCCATCTAGGATTTAAATTTATTGAACTACTCTACATTATAAAAAAGTCCGTCTCGCAGGACTGCATCATCTTAGCGCGGTTCAGTTCATATCCCTAGTCTAATTTGGAAAGGTTAAAATAGAAGCAGTTATTATTTTGATTCCACCAGTCTTTTTTTTAAAATTAATTATTATAATGGCGTGTCAACCCTTAAGGTCACTAACGCCATTCCTGTGAGTAGTAAAGTCTTGAAAGGTCATGATTTACAATCTTACCTGTAAGGGTCCGCTACACTAGAAACAGACCCGCTAGTGACAAGGTCTTGGAATCTTGGAAATCTATATTTCTAACAATAAATTGTTTTTGTTATTTTACTTTCAACTGTATCCCATAATTCTAAGTACCAAAATCAAAGACAAAGAACCCTCCCTAGGAAGGACACTAGGCAGTTGAAAAGCTATATATCTTGGAAATCCATATCTCTAACATTAAATTGTTTTTCTTATTTTTCTTAACCTGTTTTATTTTCAAATACATTATCCAACAATAAGCAATTAAAAAATAACAAGGAATAAAAAACAGACAAAAAGAACAGTTCGAATAAGCGAAATCAATTACTTTAAAGTTTTAAGCTCTTATTTCTCCGATTGACATCGCCTAATCAAAACTTTCATTAGAACCTTTTTTTTAGAGCATTTAATAAGCTTTCTAATGGTATTCTTCCGTTTACCAAGATTTTCAACCTTTTTCGAGATATTAAGGAAAGTAAACAAAGTTACTAAAACTTTTTCTGTCTGTTAATAAAATATTTTATTCTAACCCTTCCTTAACTCCAAACGTAACCAAAATTTCAACATAATAGTTTTGATGAAAGTAGAACATGCAGAAAATGTTTCAACTGAATCCCATGATTCTAAGTACCCAAACCAAAAACGGTATTCAAAAAATATTTTTCCAATTTTCTCGAAAACGGTTAAAGCTATCGCCTTGAAAATGGTTTCATTCGTTTCCTAGCCCAGGAATCATATAAAACGAGTACTTAGAAGCTTATGAACTCAAAAACGTAAGCGTTACGATTTTTTTTGCGCGAATTTCGCCCCAAACGCCATCTTCCAGTAGGCGGATTTTGCTGGTTAACGAACTTGACCTTTCAAATTGGACGAAGGATTTTTGTACCAAATTACATCAAAATCGGACCATTCGTCTTCCATCTAGAGAGCGAACAGACTAATATATATATATATATATATATATATATATATATATACATATATATATATATATATATATATATATATATATAAATAAATATATACATATATATATATATATATATATACAAATTTGAACCACCGTTATTTTCGGTCTCTAGGGGTTCTGAAACGCGAAATTTTCTAGTCGGCACTTCCGGATTGTTTCATTGTATCAACCCTATAAGCGGGGTTCCTCCCGATGGGGGAGGGAGGAACCGCGCTAAAAGCGGTATAAATCGATTAACTTTTCAAATATTTAACTTTAGGAAAACTTTATTTTGTGGACTAGCATTAGATTTATTAGTACATTAGGGCTAAAATAAAAGTTCTTATTTCTAGGCTCTAAATTAAAAATTGTATTTAATTAATAATTAACAAGAAAATATATACCTATTAATATATTTTTTGTCAATTCAGAATTAAAAAAAAAGAGGCTGCCTTAGATTGTATTGTAGGACGTAATTAATCGAATTTATCGGGTTTAATTTGATGATCAAATGTTGCTTGTAGAGGAAAATGTAGTTTATATCCTCGATGATATAAAAACTTTTGAAAATATTTTGAATTAACAAGTATCACTGTCAGCTTTCACCACTATATTTTAATATAATGGTGAAAGCTGACAGTGATAGACTTCATATATCTAAAATGGTCAGCTGAGAAAATCGGAGTATTTTAACTCTAAATGAATATCATTCAAGATGAGATAGTGTTGGTTGTCTTCAAGATTACTTGATACCTCTTATCAATAAGATAATGTATTCTTTTTGTTTTGTTTTAGCACTCTACTCTAGATTTATCAATTAGCCCCTATATCCCGATTTATAACTTTAAAAAAATTAAAATTCCTTGTGACATGAAAGTGTCATTGCGCAAAGGTCGTCAGAATATCAGGAAATCTGAAGTGATTTATTTCCCCTTTCAGAAAGGACTTCGAAAACGTTTAAATACATGCTAGTTGCATATATTATACCCTTCACAGTTTCTTTTTTGACAATTGTAACCTGCTGTAGGCCTCCCAAACCATACTACATGAATGTTAGCGGGACCTACTCGTACTAAGAAAATCTTCAATATTGTACTAGATGCATACATATCATCCTATTAATACCATAATCTGGAGGTCTAAATATCGTGCAGGTTCCAGTAAATTATGTAATTCATATTAAAACCCAAATAAATGTATTTTGTGGCATAAATTTTAAATTCGTTACAAATTATTCTTCTCTTTTATTTTTGATATTATTAAAAGTATTTTGATTAAAAAGCCACTTACCTGTAAAGGCTTGTTAAGCAGTCCATAAATACTCTATTTCCGTTTTATTCGTTTTGTGGTTGTTTTACGTACTGCTCTTAGATAGACATATTATTATTGGCAGTTTTTGTCTGATTTTAAAGATAGTTTAGAAAAACCTGTTGGACTCTAGTACTCGTATTCATGTAGTTCGGTATTTACGATTGTTATTTCAATAAATGACCCTGTATGTTTCTGCTGCATTTAAAAAGGTATGATGATATAAAGAAGATCACCTTCCAGATGAATAAAATAGAATAACTAATGCCAATGAACTGATGATAAATTTATATTGGGAATTTACTAGTATAAATTACTTGTATTTATTTTATTTCTCATAGAGGTAAAGGTGGTATTATGAGCCCTGCATGTATTATGAGCCCCCTGAATATCTATTCATACAGTGCGCTTACTTTGGCGGTGACATATTTAAATGATAGTTCATTAAAGGCTCTTGCCACTGGAGCGTTTTTGCCCAGTTTCAGCTGATAGTTTGTGAGTAAAAATGATTTACTTGCTTCCTTGATCTAAAAAACTTTGAGAGATAAGTAATCTGCTTATGATTACAGTATATGTCCATTCAAAATCCATCTAGTTCCTTATTGAATAGTGTAAAGGACATTTCAGAAATTATTTCTGTGTAGATACAATGTAATTTTTCAAGTTAAAAAGATTCGTTTTGGGTGTTCAAATTCCAACATGGCGAGGGTTGCAATATGAGCCCCCTAACTTAAGGGCTCTGTAACGTTCACAGAGTGGCTTACCAACTGTGTGAAAGAAATTGAATTGAGCACCCATTCACAGGAGATGGGTTAGTTGGAAGATCCTGGTTCGACCACTTCATGAATCGCCAAAAGAATGTTTTGTCTCTTTTGAAACCAGCTGCAACATCATTTTCAGGAGCTCATGGATTTAACAAAGAAGCAGTCGACAATTTCTTTGATATCCAGGAAGCCGAGTACGCCGAACACAACTATCCAGCTGATTGGGTGTTTAATGTCGATGAGACTGGAATATCAGTAGTTCAAAGTAAAATCCCGCGAATCATTGGATTGAGAAGAAAGAACCTTTGTACCTCCGTTCTTGATTTCCCCCCGGAATAACATGGGCCTATTTCCATCAGGTAACCTCGGAGAACTGTGGGTGCAATGCCTGATCTGCGAAATGTGGACACACAATGACTGCACTGGATGTGACAAGGATGTTTACGTTTGTGATTTTTGCAAATAGACGGAATCGTCATAAAGCAATAAATGGTTCCTTAATGACGCTTTCCAAGTTCGGGAGTGGTCTTGTAATATACTTTAAAAATTATTTTCTACTTTGTAATGCATTTTCAAGGTTTTGTAATAAAGGAAAACGTAATACATAAGTCATTTTATTTCTCTTTCTTAGGGGCTCATATTACCAGCACGAAATTATTTATTAACAAATTGACATTCTTCGAATTTATTTTATTTTCATATACTTATAGTTACCGAAAATAGTTCTTATTTTATATGTATGTTCACAAAATATTGTAGTTACCACTATGAACGAATATTCTAAAAAAAACTTAATAGGCAATTAGAAAAAAAAGGAAAAACAAATTGGGGGCTCATAATACCACCTTCTCCTCTACTTATTAATTAGTAATCTTATTTCATGGTTAAAAAAAAAAAAATCGTTTGCCAGACAAATTTTCGATGGTTTCTGTTTTTGTATTTTGATACTAGCTCTTATCTAGCATTCAATTATTGATTTGGTAGACTTACTTGTTGCTTTGGTTCTACTGGGAATTTACGAAACTCAAGAAAATATGAACTCGTAAACGGCGTTCCTTGAGTGTTTTTTTTTCTGAATTCTACGTTATTTAATAATTTTCAAATGACGAAGAAAATGGCCTGTTAAAAGTTATATTCTCCATGTAATAATACAAAGTCATGTTCCAGATATGTTTCCATATTAGTACAGGTAATTTGTTGGACGATTTTTTTGTTGTACTAAGTCCATGAAGCTTTCTAAAACTCGTATAATTTCCTGCGGTAGAATGCCTTTTGTGTATATTTATTGAAATGATTATTCGTTGCTTTGTTTATATTTATTTGCACCCTTCCCTCGCCCATTCTCTGGAGCATTTAATAGCAATCCCTGCTTTTTGCCTCTTGAATTCATGGTTTTCTATTGCTTCGAACATTAAGCCCCTTCCAAGCATATTTATTGAATAGTACAAATCCGAGACGTTTAATATTCCATAAAATCTACTCTCTACCTAAATGTTTAATTCAATTGCTTTTGCAAAATAGATATTTCCATGATTCAGCGTAATTTTATAATTTTTTTAAAACAGTAAAATAAATAATATCAGTCTCAGTGCTCCTAATGAATTGGTCGTGAATCTAGGAACCATTGGTCATTAAAGTTCGTATACTATGGGCTTTATGCTTAGGATATGTGGCATTGTCATGGTTAACCCAGGATGTATAATTAGTTCATTTGGTCTTGCCTTATGATTTAGAATGGTTTCGCGTGTGAATTCACCTGCTGTAATGGGGGAAACACATACTATATCAAATCTTTCGATGCTCGACTCCCATGGCCTGGAGGAATAAATGAAGGATGTAATCTAATTATATACTGTGTTTATCAATTACATATAATTACTGTACATGGATGTGTTAGGCGGGGATTTTAGCATGTTAACTTCTCTTAGGATGGAAAGCTCTTCGAGCGGCAAAAGGAGGCGCAAATAAACATTTGTTATCAAAGGAACACTCGGTACTTATCAAAGAAAAGCCGCGTTTCGATTTCTTCCGGTGTATCTAGAGATCTTTTGAAAAGTATGCTCAGTACCGCCAACGGCCAGCTACGGTTCCCGTAGATCACCGAAGTTAAGCAATGTCGGGCGTGGTCAGAACCTGAATGGGTGACCGACCACGTGCTGTTGGCATTATAAAAGGGTGGCAACCTGTAGATAGCCCGGCGCTAATAGAAAAATAGTTGATGCGCCGTTAAAAAACGAAAAAAAAAATAGATGCTCAGTACCTCACGACATCCAAAGTCACATTTTAGCACTTTCCTCCGAAGGAAAGTAGCTATTGAGGTTGGACTCATGACGGAATTTTTGAAAAATTTCTTCAAATCTTTATCGATCCTACCTAGTAGACACCGAAAATGACCCCCGTTAATATTTATATATATATATTATT